>PVIY010003069.1:0-118251 GCA_004026745.1 Myrmecophaga tridactyla
AAAAAACAAACCCAAACAGAATAGATGTAGATCTGAATAGACTTATTGAAGGCACATACTAATCAGATTGTCAAATGTCAAAGAGAAAGAGAGGATCTTGGAAACAGCAAGAGGAAAGCAATCCACAACATACAAGGGATGCTCAAGACTATGTGTGGATTTCTGAGCAAAACAATGGTAGCAAGAAGGCAGTAAAATGATATATTTAAGATTCTGAAAGAGAAAAACTGCTAACTAAGAATTCTATACCCAGAAAGCTTGTCCTTCAGAAATGAAGTGTTTGATTCCCGGTGCCTGCCCATGCAAAAAAAATTGAAAAGAAAAATGAGGGGGAAATTAAAATTTTTTCAGACAAACAGTCACTGAGAGAATTTGTGACTGAGATTGGGTCTACAAGAAATACTAAAGGGAGCACTACAGGCAGATAGGAAAAGACAGGAGAGAAAGATCTGGAGAAGAGTGTAGAACTGAAGATTATCAGTAAAGGAAAATTGAGAAAAAAAATAGATATGTCACATAAAATCCAAAAGGCAAAATGTAGAAGAAAATACTGTCTTTACAGTAATAACATTAGACGTTAATGGATTATACTCCCCATTCAAAAGACATAGACTGGCAGAATGGATTACAAAAAAAGGACCCATCTATATGATGTCCGTAGGAGACTCACTTTTGACTCAAGGACAAAAATAGGTTGAAAGTGAAAGGATGGAAAAAGATATTTCATGCTAACAACAATCGGAAAAGAGCAGGGGTTGCTATACCAATATCCAGCAAATTAGACTTCAAATGTAAAACAATTAAAAGTGACAAAGAAGGACATTGTGCAAGTTTGAAAATATTATTTACCCCAGAAAAGCCATGTTTTAACCCTGATTCAATCTTGTGGAGGCACGCATTTCTTTTAATCCTAATCCAATACTGTAGAGCAGAAAGTTTTGATTAAATTATCTCTATGAAGATGTGGTGTGCCCAATGTGGGTATGACCTTTTGGTTAGATGTAGATGTGACTCCACCTATTCCAGGTGGGTCTTGATTAATTTTCTGGAGTCCTCTAAAAGAGGAAACATTTTGGAGAAAGACAGATATGACAGAAACCTGAGAGATGACAGAGAGAGAGAGCCAGCAGAAATGTCAAAGCAGAGCTGATACAGATGCAGATAGTTAGAGAACAGAGACACAGATATTTGGAGATGTTCAGAGCCCAATAGACATCACCATGAAATGTTAAGCAAGCCAGAACCTGGAGAGAGCCAAGGGATGAAAACCAGCCCTGGAGAAGTGAAGTGAGGAACGCACACAGGAACAGAGGCTGAAAATAATGGAGTCCAGGAGCAAGGGACCAGCAGTTGCCAGCCACATGACTTCCTAGTTGATAAAGGTGTTGCAGACCCATTGACCTTCCTTGACCTAAAGTATCTTCCCCTGGAAACCTTAGTTTGGACATTTCCATACTCTTAGAACTGGAACCTTGTAATTTTAAATTCCCCCTTTTAAAAGCCATTCCAGTTCTGGTATATCACATTCCAGCAGCTTGCAAACTAACACAGACACTATGTATTCATCAAAGGAACAATTCCACAAGTAGACATAACAATTATAAATATTTGTGCACTGAGTCAGAGTGCTCCAGAATACATGAAGTAAACACTGACAACAATGAATGGAGAAGTAGAGACCTCTACCATAATAGTTGGAGACTTCAATTCCAGCTCCCTTCAATAGATAGACCATCTAGACATAGGATCAATAAGGAAACGGAGATTTGGAATAAGATGATAAATGAACAAAATTTAACAGGCATTTAGAGAACATTACATGCCACAAGAGTGAAGAAATACACATTTTTCTTAAGTACTCATGGATCATTCTCAAGGATAGATCATATGATGGCTCAAAAAACAATCTTGATAAATTTAAAAAGATTGAAATTGTACAAAACACTTTCTTGGATCATAATGGAATGAAATTGGAAATCAATAATAGACAGAGGGCCAGAAAATTCATAAATATATAGGGCTGAAACAACACACTCTTAAACATCCAGTGGGTCAAGGTAGAAATTTTAAGAGAAATCAACGAATATCTTGAGGCAAATAAAATGAAAATATAACATATCAAAATTTATGAGATATAGTAAAGGCAGTGCTGAGAAGGAAATTTGATGCCTTAAATGCTGTAAAAGAGAATAAAAATTAAAAAAAAACTGTAGAATTAGGTGTTCACCTGGAAGGAATAGAGAGATGACAGCAAACTAATCCTAAAGCAAACAAAAGGAAAGAAATAGCAAAGATTAGATCAGAAATAAATGAAATTTAAAATATGAAGACAATAGAGAAGATCAACAAAACCAGAAGATGATTCTTTGAGGAAAAATCAATTCATGGACCCTAAGCTAGGCTGACAAAACAAAACAAAAAAAAAGAAAACAAAAGAGAAAGAGAGAAAAAGGAAGCAAATAAATAAAATCAGAAATGGAACAGGGGACATAACCACTGACCCCACAGAAATAAAGGAGGTAATGAGAGGATACTATGAATAACTATATGCTAATAAACTAGAAAACATAGATGAATTGACAACTTCCTAGAATGGCATGAACAATCAATATTGACTCAAAAAGAATTAGAGGACCTCAGCAAACCAATCATAAGTAAAGAGATGGAATCATTCATCAAGAAGTTCCCAAAAAAGAAAGGTCCAGGACCAGATGGCTTCACATGTGAATTTTACCAAGCATTCAAGAAAGAATTAGTACCAATTCTGCTCAAACTCTTCAAATAAATTGAAGAGATGGGAAATCTTCCTGACTCACTCTATGAAGGCAACATCACCCTAATTCCAAAGCCAGACAAAGCTATTACAAGAAAAGAAAATGACAGAACAATCTCTTTAATGACTATAGATGCAAATATCTTTAACAAAATATTTGCAAACTGAATCCAGCAGCACACTAAAAGAATTATACAGGGCAGTGCAACAGTGGCTCAGTGGCAGAATTCTTGCCTGCCATGCTGGAGACCAAGGTTTGATTCCTGGTGCCTGCCCAAGCCAAAAAAAAAAAAAAGGAATTTTACAGCACAACCAAGTGGAATTTATTCCAGGTATGCAAGGCTGGTTCAGCACAAGTAAATCAACCAATTTAATACACTGTAGCATAAGTCAAAGTGGAAAAACCATATGATCATTGTTATTGATGCAGAAGAGGCATTTGACAAAATTCAACATCCTTTGTTGATGTAAACATTTCAAAGGATAAGAATAGAAGGGAACTTCCTCAGCAAGACAAAGAGAATATATGAAAAACCTCTGCTAAAATAATTCTCAATGGGGAAATACTGAAAGCTTTTCCTTTAACATCAGGGACAAGTCAGGGATGCCCACTGTCACCATTACTCAGCATTGTTCTGGAAATTCTATCTAGAGCAATTAGTCAAGAATGAATAAAAGCCATCCAAATTGGAAAGGAAGAAGTAAAATTCTCTCTGTTTGCAGATGATATGATGCTTCATGTCAAAAACCCGAAACAATCTATAGAACAGCTACTAGAGCTGATAAATGTGTACAGCAAAGGGGCATGTAAAAGATTAACAGCCAAAAATCAGTGGTATTACACTAGTAATGAGCAATCTGAGGAGGAAATCAAGAAAAAATTTCCATTTATAATGACAACCAAAAGAATCAAATATTTAGGAATAAATTTAACTAAGGATACAAAAGACATATACACTGAAAACTAAAATAAATTGCCAAAAGAAATCATGGAAGTCCTAAATAAATGGAAGGGTCTACCATGTTTATGGATTGGAAGACTGAATATTGTTAAGATGTCAATTGCACCCAAATTGATTTGTAGATTCAATGTAATATCAATTAAGATCTCAACAACTTACTTTACAGAAATTGAAAAAGCAATAACCAAATTTATATGGAAGAGCAGTGTGCCCTGAATAGCAGTGTGCCCTGAATAAAAATATCTTGAGAAAGAGAAATAAAGTGGGAGGTCTCACACTACCTGAGTCTAAAGCATATTAGAAAGCTACAGTAGTCAAAACAGCATGGCACTGGCATAAGGATAGATAGACTGACGACTGGAATCAAATTGAGTGCTCAGAAATAGACCCTCTCATCTACGGACAATTGATCTTTGATAATGTGGTCAAACCAACCAAAATTGGACAGGGAAGCCTTTTTGATAAATGATATTTGGAGAATTGGATATTCATGTGCAAAAAAAGAAAGAAAATCCATATCTCACACCCTATACAAAAATTAATCCAAAATGGATAAAAGACCTAAACATTAAAGCTAAGACCATAAAACTTCTAGAAGAAAATATAGGGAACAATCTTATAAATCTTATGATTGAGGTGGTTCCTAGGTCTTACACCCAAGCATTACCAATGAAAAAGGAAATACATGAATGGGATCTCCTCAAAATTAAACACTTTTTTTTTTACATGGGCAGGTACCAGGAATTGAACCCAGGTCTCCAGCATGGCAGGAGAGAATTCTGTCATTGAGCCACCATTGCACAACCTAAAATTAAATGCTTTTGTGCATCAAAGAACTTTGTCAGGAAAGTAAAAAGGCAGCCTATGCAATGGGAGACAATATTTGAAACCACATATCAGAAAAGGTTTTAATATCCAGAATATTTAAAAAGATTCTACAACTCAACAACAAAAAGAGAAACAAAACAATTTAAAAATGGGCAAAAGACATGAACAGACACTTCTCAAAAGAGGAAATACAAATGGCTAAAATGTACATGAAAAGATGCTCAACTTTACTTGGCTATTAGGGAAATGCAAATCAAAACTGCAATGAGATATCTCACACCCACCAGAATGTCCATTAGCAAAGAAAAACAGAAAACAACAAGTGTTGTAGAGGATTTGGAGAATGAGGTACACTTAGGCATTCTTGGTGGAAATGTAAAATGGTGCAACCATTCTAGAGGGCAGGTTGCAAATTCCTCAGGAACCTAAATACAGAAGTGCCATACGAACCACCAATCCCATTACTAGGTATATATTCAGAGGAACTGTGAAGGCAAGGATAAAAATGGACATTTTCACATCAATGATTGTAGCAGCATTATTTTTTGATTGCCAAGAGATGGAAACAGCCAAAACGTCTATCAGTGGTTGAGTGGCTAAATAAGCTGTGTTATATACATACAATGGAATATCATACAGACGTAAAACAGAATAAAGTGATGAAGCACATAACAATGTAGATGAACTTTGAATACATTATGCTGACTGAAATTAGCTAGAAACAAAAGGGCAAATACCATAAGGTTCCCTAATATGAAATAATATTAATGAGTGTACTTTGAGTGTTTAAGAATGCAGGTTTATTAGGATATAGAAAGAGGGTAGAGAATGGGCATTTGGTGCTGAAGGAATACAGAATGTGCAACAGGACTGTAAAGAAACAGAAATGGATAAGACAACACTATCTGATGGTAGCACAATAATATAAGTACACTGAATGAAGCTGAATATGAGTGTGGTTGAGAGAGAAGGGTTGAGACATGTATGACATCAGAATGAAAGATAGAAGTAAAGACTGAGACGGTATAGCTTAGGAATGTCTAGATTGGACAATAATGGTGACTAAATACACAAATAAAAAAACTTTTTTGCCTCAGGGAAAACGAAGAATGTCAACATTGCAAGGTGTTGAAAATGGAATGATGTCATGGTTATGTTCTGGTATCTACTTGGTCAAGTGAAACAGCCCAGCTGTCTGGTCAGAAAAGTGCTGGCTTGACCATTGCTGCAAGGATATTCTGTAGCAGGTTGATTTCATTGGACCACTTTCATCTTGGAAGGAACAGAAATTTGTTCTAACTGGAATTGACACATATGCTGGATATGGTTTGCCTTCCTTGCATGCAGTACTTCTGCAAAAAGTACCATCCTTGGTCTTAGAGGATGCCTTATCCACTATCATGGTAGTCCACAAAGCATTGTTTCTGATTGAGGATTCCACTTCACAGCAAATGAAGTGCACGAATGAACACATGCTCATAAAATTCTCTGGTCTTATGATGTTCCCCCTCATCCAGAGGCAGCTGGTTTGATAGCCTTCCTGGTTGAATGGCCTTTTGAAGGCCCAATTATGGTGCCAACTAGGTGGCAATACCTTGCAAGGATGGGGCAATGTTCTCCAGGAGGCTGTGTATGCTGAGTAAGCATCCACTCTATGGTGTTGTTTCTCCCATAGCCAGGTATGCCAGTTTGAATCTTGTGTACCCTAGAAAAGCCATATCCTTTAATCCTCATTCAATATTGCTGGGTGGGACCTTTCTGATGGTTTCCATGGAGCTGTGTCTCCACCCATTCAAGGTGGGGTTGCTTACTAGAGCCCTTTAAGAGGGAGCCATTTTGAAAAAAGTTTAAGAGCCCATGAAGCCAGAGACCTTTGGAGATGAAAAAGGAGGATGCTCCCAGGGGAGTGTCATGAAACAAGCATCCTGGAGATTATATAATATATGATATATATATAATATATGATATATATATTATATATGAATAATATATATTCATATATATAATATATGATATATATAATATATGAATAATATATATTCATATATAATATATGATATATATTATATATGAATAATATATATTCATATATAGTTGAATATATATATATGAATATATATATACTCATATATATTCATAATATATGAATATATATGGCAAACATGGCAGACATTGCCATGTTTGCCATGTACATTTCCAGTTGAGAGAGAAACTCTGAGCAGCATCAGCCTTCTTGAACCAAAGTTTCTTTCCTTGGATTCCTTAGATTGGTCCTCGTCATAGCTTTGCCTTAATTTGAACATTTTCACAGCCTTAGAGCTGTAAACTTGAAACTTATTAAATTCCCTTTTTGAAAAGTCTTTCCATTTCTGGTATACTGCATTCCAGCAGCTTGCAAACTAGAACACCAGGATTCATGGGTCCAGAAGTCAGGGGGTGGAAATGGGAGTGGCACCACTCACTATCACTCTTAGTGATCCACTAGGAAAATTTTTGCTTCCTGTACCTGAAACCTTAAGCTCTGCTGGTCTATAGGTCTTAGTTCCAAAAGAAGGAGACACAACAATGTTTCAACTGAACTGAAAGTTAAAATTACCACTGGGACACTTTGTGAGTCTCAAGCCACTTTATCAGCAGGCATGAAAAGGGATTACTGTTCTGTCTGGGATGACTGATCCTGACTATCAAGGGGAAATGGGAATGCAACTACACAATGGAAGTAAAGAAGAGATTCCTGGAATACAGGAGAGCCCCTTGAGCATCTCTTAGTACTACCATGCCCTGTGAAATTAGTCAATGGAAAACTGCAACATCCCAATCCAGGCAGGACTAATGGCCCAGAAACTTCAGGAATGAAGGTCTGGTTCACCCCATCTGGCAAAGAACCATGGCAGCTGAGGTGTTTGCTGAGTGTAAAGGGGACATGGAATGGGTAGTAGAAGAAGGTAGTGATAAATATAAACTATGATCACATGGCCAGTTATAGAAAAGAGGACTGTTACTGCATGAATATTTCCTCCTTGTTTTATTATGAATATGGTTTTGTTTGTGCATAAGCAAATATTTTGTTTTTCTCTTATCATATGACATAAGTTGCGCTGTTTATGTTATGCTATTTAAGTCCTAAGAGATGAAGCTTAAGAGTGAATGTCATCTAAGGACTTGCACCCTATTCTGGAGAGATGCGGTGCATTTCTGATTATACACAGGATAGTTGATTATTATTAGGCAAAACATATGTCTGCTCCTGTGTTCTATTTGGAAATTAAATATGCTTCAAGTTGATGTGTATAGCTGCCAAGTTGACAAGGAGTGGGCTGTGATGGTTAGGTTCTGGCATCAAATTGGCCAAGTGATGAAGCCCAGTTGTCTTGTCAGGCAACCACGGGCCTGAACATTGGTACAAAGATATTTCATGGCTTGTATATGAAATGACTTCATCTGTGATTGATCACATCTACAGTCGACTATGGCGTGCCTTCCACGATGAGATAATCCAATCAGTTGAAGGCTTTTGAGGAAGAAGAGAGACTCTTTCACTGCTTCTGCAGCCAGTGAGCCTCTCCTGTGAAGGCTGTCGAGACACTTCTTTGGAGCTGCCAGTTTTACAGCCTGCCCTGCAGATTTTGGACTTTTACAGATCTCTCCTGTTGGTTCTGTTTCTCTAGGGAACCCTGACTAATGCAGATGGTATATAGGAAAAAACACAATCAGTGCAATTATGGTCTGTAGTCAGCAATAACATTGTAATATGCTTCCACTGAATGTAACAAAGGCATTATGCCAAAACTAAATGTCAACAAGCAGTGGGTATGGAGGATGGGTATAAATTCTTTGCAGAAGAAAAGAAAATGTCTTCATATAGATTATGGTGGCGAAGTGCTGGCTATTTACTTAAGTCTGATCATATGATGTGCAAATAAATCTCTTTAAAAATAAACAAAGAGAAACAAATTCTAAATAAAATATGGAGAAAGAGATTCACCGTTGGTAGGGAAGCCCTCTACAGGGCAGTGTGTGGTTTCACAGGAGGCTGCTAGGTATATACCTTGAAGAACTGAGAATGAGGACAGAATGGCCATTTGCACATTGGTGTTTATGGTGGCAGTGTTCACAATTCATAG
This sequence comes from Myrmecophaga tridactyla, assembly GCA_004026745.1. Classification (NCBI taxonomy): domain Eukaryota; kingdom Metazoa; phylum Chordata; class Mammalia; order Pilosa; family Myrmecophagidae; genus Myrmecophaga; species Myrmecophaga tridactyla. The sequence goes on from PVIY010003069.1 coordinate 8,688, forward strand.
TGGATGGAGGTAGCCTGAGGGCATAATTACTTAGGAATTAGAAGGGAGAATTGTGGTATATATATATATACAATGGACTACTGTATGGCTGCAAGAAAGAATGAAGTTGTGAGGCATGTAATTAAATGAACGAACCTTGAGGACAGTATGTTGAATGAAATGTCAGAAACAGAAAAAACAAATATCATGCCTCACTCATATGGACTAACTAAAATATACACAAACTCAGAGAACTGCAGTCAAGAGCATGGGTTATCAGGTTGGGGCCTATTGTAAAGTGTCCCAGATAGTAAGCTCTTATAGTAGTTATAAGAGTTACATCTGTTCTGGAGTTGTAACTGTTATTTCTAGATTCTGAGCTATCTGTGCATAACGTGGTCATTCCCAGACACTTCAGATATTTGTGTGACACCTGAGACTCAGAGTTAGAGCTCTGAAGCTGTGAAATTCAACATTACCCCATATAGGAATTATTTAAAAAGTTGAAAAAGTGATCAGACTTTGATTAGACATATTGAATAAAGCTGATCTGGATAGGACTAAGGTAAATCAGAATACAAGGTCTTGTGGTCAGTCTTGTGTCAACTTGGCAAGGTGGTATTGTCCAGCAGTCTGGTCAGGCAAGTGCTGGCCTGTCTGTTGCTATGAGGACATTTCATGGACATAAATCCTAATTACATCAGCTATCAACAGCTGATTGCATTTATAATCAGCTAAGGGAGGTGTCTTTTAATCTAAATTAAATGAGTGACATTTAATCTAATCACCAAGGCTGGCATGGGTCCAGCCACTGCTGAGTGTCCAATCTGCCAGCAGCAGAGACCCACGCTCAGCCCCTAACAGGGTACCATTTCCCAATGTGATCAGCCAGCTACATGGTGGCAGGGTGATACATTGGACCACTTCCATCATGGAAGGGGCACTGATTTTGTTCTAACTGGAATAGATACATACTCTGGAAATGGGTTTGCTTTCCCTGCACACAGTGCTTCTGCCAAAACTACCATCCAGAACTTACAGAATGCCTTGTCCATCATCATGGTATTCCATACAGCATTGCTTCTGATCAAGGAGCCTATGTCATAGCAAATGAAGTGCTGAAGTGGGTACATGATCATGGAATTCTCTGGTCTCCAGAGACAGCTGGATTAATAGAAAGGTGGAATGGCCTTTTGAAAACTCAGTTATGGTGCCAACTAAGTGGCAATACCTTGCAGTGCTGGGGTAATATTCTCCAGGAGGCTATGTATGCTCTCAATCAGCACCCATTGTATGGTGCTGTTTCTCCCACAGCCAGGATTCATGGGTCCAGGATGAAATGGGAGTGGCACCACTCACTATTACCCTTAGCAATCCACTAGGAAAATTTTTGTTTCCTGTCCCTGCAACCTTGAGCACTGCTGGTCTACAGGTTTTAGTTCCAGAAGGGGGAGTGCTTCCACCAGAAGAAACAACAATGATTCCACTGAACTGGGAATCTAAGACTGCTACCTGGTCACTTTGAGCTACTCATTCCCCTGGATCAATAAGCCAAGAAGGGGATTATATTACTGGTTAGGTTGATTGACCCTGACTAACAGGGGGAAATAGGACTGCAACTACACAATAGAGGTAAAGAAGAATTTTCCTGGAATGTAGGGAGTCCCCTAGGGTGTCTTTTAGTCCTACCATGCCTTGTGATTAAAATCAATGGAAAACTGCAACAACCCAATCCAGGCAGGACTACCAATGGCTCTGAAACTTCAGGAATGAAGGTTTGGGTCACCCCACCTGGCAAAGAACCACGGCCAGCTGAAGTGCTTGTTGAGGGTAAAGAGAACATGGAACAGGTAGTGGAAGAAAGAAGTGATAAATATGAATTATGACCATGTGACTAGTTACAGAAACAAGGAATGTAATGCTATTTTGTTCATGTTATACTATTTAAGTTGTAAGATATCAAGTTTAAGAGTGAATATTACCCAAGGACTTGCACCCTACTCTGGGGAGATTTAATGTGTCTCTGGTTTTACATGGGACAGTTGAGTATTCTTAGCCAGGAAAAAATGTGTCTGTTATTGTTTTCTATTTAGAGATTAAGCTTGGTTTAAGGTGATGTGTATGGTTGCCAAGTTGACAAAGGGTGGACTGTCATGGTCAGGTTCATGTGTCAACTTGGTCAGGTGGTGGTGCCTGGTCATCTGGTTGGGCAATTGCTAGCCTATCTGTTGCTATGAGGACATTTCATGAACTTAAATCATTATTATGTCAGCTGTATTCATAGCTGATTGTATTTGTAATTAGCTAAGGGGAGTGTCTTCTGCAATAAGTGATGCTTAACCTAATCACTGAAGGGCTTTTTTTTTTTTTTTTTTCACATGGGCAGGTACCATCAAACCCGGGTCTCTTGCATGGTGAGCAGGAACTCTACCTGCTCAACCACCATGGCCCACCCTCACTGGAAGTCTTTTCAGGAGGATTCAGAAGAAACAGTCACTCTCCCTGCCTCAGCTGGTGAGCCTCTCCTATGGAGTTCATCCAGACCCTTCATCGGAGTTCCCAGCTTCACAGCCTGCCCTACGGATTTGGACTTTTCCATCCCCACAGTTGTCCAGCCAGCCTCTTCTGAGAGTTCATTGAGTAACTTAATCAGAGTTACCAACTTGCAGCCTGCGCTAGAGACCTTGCACTCTGCATTCCTACAAATTTTATATCTATGGATATCTCCTGCTGATTCTGTTTCCTTAGAGAACCCTAGCTAATACAATAGGTAAAGGATAATGTGGTTCGTATTGAAAAATTTCAACTTCTGAATGAGACCATAGGGAGAGATATTTATATGGTGCAGAATTTATGTTTTGTGTAGCACATTATCTAATTTAACTTGTATGGTCAATTTATTTGAACACCATAATTACATGGAATCTTGAAAAGGGTGTGAGAGTGTGTTGATTTGTACATGTTAATATGATGCATTGATATATCCCAGAGTAATTTGGGCAGAGAGTAAAAAATATCTTCAGTGTTCTCTTGGAGTTTTGGGAAGAAAGGAGGAACTATTCAACTTCTGCATTTGGAGAATTCCTGATATTCTCGCAGGCAATATGGACAACAAATTCAATATGGTGAGCCCCGATCTTGGGGTTCAACCCTATGAAACTTATTCCTGCAAAGGAGAAGATGTTATGATAGTTATAATTATTTCTAGAAGTCACCCTCAGAGAACCTCTCTTGTTCCTCAGATGCAGCTTCTCTCTCTAAGTCAGCTTGTCAGGTAAACTCACTGCCTTCCCCACATACATGGGATATGACTCTCAGGAATATAAATCTCTCTGGCACCATAGGACAGGACTCCTGGAATAAGTCAGGACCAGGCATCATGGGATTGAGAAAGCCTTCTTGACCAAAAGGGTAAAGAGAGAAATAAGACAAAATAAAGTTTCAGTGGCTGAGAGATTTCAGAGTCAAGGTCAGATTTCAGAGTCAAAGTCAATATCCTGGAGGTTATTCTTATGCATTATACAGATATCCCTTTTCAGTTTATGATGTATTGGAGTGGCTGGAGGGAAGTACCTGAAACTGTTTAAATGTGTTCTAGTTGCCTTAATTCTTTCAGATGATTGTATAACTGTATTGCTGTTATAATGTGACTGTGCGATTATGAAAACCTTGTGTCTGATGCTTCTTTTATCCAGGGCTGGACAAATGAGTAAAAAAAAAAAGACAAATAAATGAATAAATAATAGAGAAAGGGGTAAAAATTGGGTAGATTGAAATAGTAGTGGTCAATGAGAGGGAGAAGTGAGGGGTATGGAACATATGTTTCTTCTTTTTTCTTTTTATTTCTTTTTCTGTAGTGATGCAAATATTCTAAAAATGATCATGGTGATGAATACACAACTATATGATATTATGAGATATTGATTGTATATTGTGGATGGACTCTGTGTGAAGTTTTCTCAATGAAGATGACAAAAAAAGAAATAGAGGACTAATGGAGTTGATAGTGTAATAATAACGACTGGTCATTGAGTCTGAGCTTGGGAAGAAAGGATGTGAGAATATGAGTGGGTGGGAAAAAATTGAAGGGTAACAGTGTCAAAAGATTAAAAGTCTAGGAGGGTTGAAGAATTGGCAGTGTTGGCATATTTGAAGGAGTGTGCTAGAATGGTATGAGAATATGGGTTGATGGTTGAGATGCCCAAATTTGCTATTAAGAATAGGGTGTGGCATTTGGTAATGTCATTTAGTAATAAGCATGGATGACTGATGTAAGGTGGAAGACCAGATCACCTGAGGAAAAGAAGTAGAGAAATTGAGAGGCCAGGCTCTAGAAAGGGTTCTGTACATGAATATTGACCCATTAAGAATTTCCAAAACAGTTATTAGGCAGAGAGACAAAAGCCAGGGGTTAAAGTCTGAGAGAAATGAAGGGGATTAGCTAGGAATCTGAAGATGACTACCACAAAAGGGTTAGAGTATAGGGTGGCATGATGACATGTTGTTTAAGCCTTTGAAGGAGGAGGGCATCTAACTGTTTGGAAGTAGCTATAAAGGGCGCTGAGACCTCTCCCACCTCTCTGCCTAATAACATGAGCTTCTACCAGACAAAGTTCTCTGCCTGATGCTCTCAATGGTCAATTGCTGATATACCAGGGTTTCAAAGAGACAGTTCATCACTAGGCATGAAGCAAGAAATCAGATGGCCTATTGACCCCAAAATCCATCTCCCTGAACTGCAGTAATTTTGATAGTTTGTATTATTAAAAGATGAGCAGGTTATAGGATAATGAGCACAATGGCTCCAGATGATATAATTGAAGTGATCTAATTATTGACCATGCACAGATTGATTACATGCTCCAGCACAGAAGATACACAAAAAAATGGTGATCTTAATATGATGGTGGAAGTGATTTTCATATTTTGTATTATAATGAGGATTATAGTTGTAGCTACTGTGTATGTTGGGTCCATTTTGTTTAGATACCAGCCTCAGTTATCAAGACAGCTTGATAAGACAGAAGTGTCTGTAGTATAAGACTGTACATTTAGTAAAAAAAAAAAAAAAAAAAAAGAGGATAAAATGGGTACAAGGAATGTTAGCCACAAGATTTTAACAATCACAAGGGCAGAAGATAAAGGCTATTATCAGAGATCAAGGCCACTGGGCTTCAGTTCAGAGATTTCAGGTATTTCCCTCTGTCTACTCTAATACACCAGAAAACAAAAAGGAATATCTATATAATGATTTGATAATCATAATCAACCCTTAAATCCTAACTTCTCAATTACAGAGTGATATGGGAAACTCCGGGTAAGAACTGAGAAGGGACTATTTAGAGGAGAGGAGGGGATAGAGGAATGTTGCTGAACAAATGCTGTGGTTTCTGAGGGCAGAGTGGTTATCTAGCAAAAAAAATATATGTACTGCCAGAGGTGTTATCTGCTTCTAGTAGAGAGGAATCTTGAGCTCCAAGAAGCTATTTGCTCAAAATCTTCATGCTTTTGAGATTTATCTTATAACAATTTGAGATGGAATTTGAATGCCAGTATCACTCCAAACTCAAAAAATTCCAATTTTTTTTTCTAACAAGATTCAGAAACTATCTAATGAAAGTAATTTCTATGTAATAATCTCCTATTTTCCAGGTAATAATCTCCTATTTTCCAAATATGTTTAAGATGCTAGCAAATGGAATATGTCTTTACAAATTCTAAGATACCTCTGAAAGGTTGCTTTTTTCCCTCCCTGCATAGCTCATATTGAATATTTTTTTATCTTTATAGATCAATAACAGTATATATAGAAAAAGAGCAGGAAAAAACTGGTCTGTTTGAAATCCCAGCTCTAGTGCTTTATTAGATGTGGGGTTTAGACAAATCTTTTAACCTCTCCTAGTCTGTTTCCATGTTTGTGGTCTGGGGATAACAATATCTACCTTGTAGTTATATTAAAATTATAAAAATGGTGATGGGGGTGGGGTGGGTTTTGGGAAAAGAACCTCAATTCAAAATTTTTATATTTCAAGGAAGAGATCACAAAATTCATTATAATGGAGGACAGTTTCTTTATTCTCACAGAGACAGTAGAAGGGGGTGGGGATGGTAAGGAGAATGGAATTTTAAAGCTATTTCTAGGCCACCTGTACCTTGAAATGTGCCCTCCATGGCTTGATCTAGATTAGATTTTCTGTTCTTCAATAGAGTATGGTAATAAATATTTGGATATCCAAAGGGGCAAAGACAGAGTAGAAAGGTAATTGACTCTGCGTAATAAAAGGAGGACAATAGCCTGTGGGAGAAGCTCTGAAAATGCGAAACAGCGATTATTGACAGAGAGAAAGAGACAGAGACAGAGAGAGAGAGAAAGAAAGAGGTTCAGAGAGAAGAGATAAAGAATATTTAAGCAGTATAGTAGAGGAGATAATGGCATTTTATAAATTGGATGCCTAATATTCAAGTTTAAATTGTTTGCATATCTCTAACATAAAATCCTCCATTAAGCAGGAGATTGGATCAATTAAACCAGTGTTGTTGGTGAAAGATTAAAATACATCATTCCCTGAAAAAATCAAATGTTTTAGAGAGTGTAAACTCCTAATCAGCCCCACTCTACTCCTTTTCTGCTCCACCCTACTCTTTTCCTTCTACCATATTTTGTGGTCTGAGATCTGGGCTCTTTATTAAGTACTTTGACCACCCTTGGGGCATTAACAGCTTCTTTGCATCCAGAAGCCAGCTAAAAAAACAACACCCATACAGCTTTATGATGCAAAGCTAGCCTATAAGCCCATGAAAAACATTTAGCATGATGCTCACCCAGTGAAAGAACACGGCAAAAAGTCTAGTGTTCTCACTGAAGTGAATCTTTTACCAGGCTTAATCTGAGTAAAGAGATTCCAGAAAAAAAGGAAGGGAATGGGTTTATGACATTTCCATGAATGAGAGAAGTCTTGGAACAAATTAGAAGCATTGCCAGAAATAGGAAGAGTGGATAAGGGCATGGGAGGCTGTGAGCAGTGGGACAAATAATTCTATGCAATAGAATTGGGGGCTAATGGTGATAGCAGAGAGGAGTGTACTTAAAAAGCCCATCTGGAAAAGCAATCCTAGGCAGATTGGTATATAAGGGTCTGGATTGGACTGTTGAATTATGTGCAAAAGGATGGTAGGTGGTCTTGGACACTACCAGGATTGAATGCCATCATCATCTCCATTTATCCAGGACCAGGTAAGCCCCGGGAACACTATGATGATGTGGCTAAACTGACAGGGAGCCCTGATAGCACCGGATTTTGAAAAGCACTGATAAGTAGAACCTGACCCAATTTAATTTGATTTTGAAAAGTAAAGATATCTGACATTTCTGGATCCCAAGTGTCATGAAGAAAGTGAAATCAGGTCACACAGTTCATTGGAAAATAGAAAATGAAATATCTCCAAATAAGATGGGAATATAATTAACAAAAGTAGGTAACCTTTAATAGCTTTGTGATTTAGGAACACAGGGTCTAGCGTGAGCTGTCTGGATTACAAATCCTAATTTACATTTACTATTTACTTGAAAGGGTTATGGAAAGAATTGAATGATGTTATTCATGTTAAATAGCTCATCTCAGTTCTAGGCACATAGGAAACACTCGATAAGTGTTAGCTTAATCATCTGTTTCATTCTAAATTAGTTGGCAAAATCTGTCAGCCACAAACAGTTGCTCATTACACAACACAGACCTCAATCCACCCAAAGTTAGGAAAAGCCTATTTTTATTACATGTGGGCCTTTTATGTTGGCAAGTGTAAGTACATTGGTCTGAGTTTCTTTGGGAGATAAATCTCTCAGCTGGGCTCCCTCACTCTGACAATTGAGGTTGCCTAGATACTGCTGGCGGTGTGGAGCACAACCATAAAAGTGCTGTCGCTGGACTGTTTTGTTGCCCTGATGTATAAATAGATTTTCTGTAAAAACAGCCCAACCTTCTGTTTGAAAAAAGTTTAGGGATCCACAACATTTGAACTAATTATATTTAACAGAGTTAAACATTGTATAATATTCCATAAAATAGTAGCAACAGTTGTCTTCCAGGGGCAATTAGTTATCCCCCAATTGAAGACTTTTAACACAAGCATTTCTTTTTCAGCTTTCAGTATTGGGCATTTAAACATGTTAGGAGTGTTAATTAATTTACACTTTCAGAAAAAAAAAAAGTAGAAGGGCTTCTGAGAAATAGTGGATGTGCATAATCAGCTGCTGTATGATATTAGGCATCTCATATCCCATCTTAGAAATGTCAACCCACACTCCAAATTGGAATCACACAGATGAAATGCAAATTAAGAATAGCTAGTGTTTTAATGTTATGAATTTGGTAAAATCAAGAGTGTATGTCAAGGAAGGACTAGTAATATTTCTACTAATACTGACATTACTGGGGATACCCGACTGTTTTCTAGCCCCCAAGCAGATCTTACATACAGTAAGGTTGACTCACGCTTTCATTCTACAGTTTAGGTATTGTCAGCCCAGTTTTGCACATGAGAGAGTGAAAACTCTGAGAGTCTAAGTAAATTGCCTCAAGTCACACATATAACTAAAAGTGTTACCACGATTCTTACCTCCGACTTCTAATTACAACATCTTTCTTCCACCCTACTCTGCCGCACATAAAGGGTCCGAATGGATGTGTTTACTAGTGGTAGTTGTGACAGTTGGGTGGTATAGCTAAATTAGCATAACTCAAGGAAAGGTTATTTGTAAAAGCATATATTGAAGTATGGATATAGGATAACTGCAATGAATAATGCATAAAACCCTGAGCTTTATGGAGAAAAAACTATTGCTATCCCTAGATTCCAAGGGACAGAGGCAACAAGCAGTTACAGAAAATAGAGTCATGTGAAAAAGGCCGCTTTGAGAAAAGCAGTGACAGTGGCGACCACAGCAAGTCCTGCAAAATGGAAGGTGGGAATCTAAATACACTGACCCTTCCTCTAATCTCCTTTTGGGACTCCCTGTTGTCCTAATCCAGCCCCAAAATAGAGTCACAGGAGTTCACTGAGGTACTTCATACAGGTCAGTCTTTTGCATCAGAGCAGGATGAAGAAAGCTAAAATTAGATGTGGGGGACAAGCAGAAGATAACAGATATGATAGCCTTATTTACATTAAAGCATGTGTGCCTAGGAGAGACGCTGCTTGTTTCAAAAGTACATTGTTATAGCTTCTTGTACCCTTTTTAGTCTCAAAACTGATTGTGGAAGTTAACTCTCAAACAATATTGTGGTTTGTAAATAATAGATAATACAATTGTGAGAAAAATTAAAATTTTTGATAATTCATTATATATATTATACATACACATACACACATATATATTTATATACTTTGAGTCCTTTGGAATTGCAGATCAACTATCCAGTAATGAAAAGATGATCCTCTACCCACTCATGAGTCAACATAGTGCAGCCTCTCTGCCAACAGCTATTCTCAAGAGTGAAGCATGGTCTATTGCCTACCAAAGGCCAGGGAAAGCCCTTGAAACTGTTAGATACCAATTCAAGTGTCAAAGTCAGGACTGTTTTATGAAGAGATCAGGTGTAGATCAGAGGAGATGAGAGAAAGCAGCTGGGACTGTAGTTTGTCTAAATACAACCTTCTTCTAAAATCCAAAAATTTTAGAAAACAGGGAGTCAACAGATAATAACAGATTCCTCCACATCTTACTTATGTATGTTCTTATTTGTTGTCTCTCCACCACTAAAAGATAAACTGCAAGAGAGGAAAGCTCTTGTGTGGCTTTTTAAATAGTGAATTCTTAGCCTGCTAGATATGTGCCTGGTGTATAGTACTACTCAATAAATATTTGTCAATTGACTGCGAATGAAAATCGATTCTCTCTTGACACTTAGAGGTAAATGAAGAATGTTTTATTTACAGAACTACTCATATGTTTATACTTAACGGCAGACATCCGAAAAAACTTCAGTTTCCCTGATATTGGATGGTATTTTAAGCAAATAAGTTTGCCTTGCAAAAACAGTGAAACAGTGACTGTGGAAAACAAAAACAAAAGCAGTGACTGTGACCCAGTTGAAATTCAAATTTAATTCTACTGACCATAAAATAATATGTGATTTCTATCATCCTATTCTAACTAGGTATGAGGTAATGATGGTGGTGGGTGAAGGCCTCCCTAGTGAGGTGGCTAAAGACCTTGGGTTTGAAGGCAGAATACACAATGATGACTACTGAAAAGACAGTCAAAGACAAAAGAAGAGTAAATGTCATGCGCCAAAGGTGTGTGTGCTGGTTTGAAGCTATTATGTACCCCAGAAAAGCCATGTTCTTTAATCTTCATTCAATATTGCTGGGTGGGGGTCTTTTTGATTGTTTCCAGGGACATGTAATTCACCCAATTGTGGGTGGTAACTTTCGATTAGATGGTTTCCTGGAGATGTATCTCCACCCATTCAAAGTGGGGTTGCTTACTACAGCCCTTTAAGAGGGAACCATTTTCGAAAAAGCTTTAGAACAGCCAGAGACCATTGGAGATAAAGAAAGAAAACTCCCCCAAGGAAGCTGTTGAAGAAAGCTAGCCATGAGTTTTTCCAGCTGAGAGAGAAACCTTAAACATCATTGGCCTTCCTAAGCCAAAATATTCTTCCCTGGATCCCTCAATTTGGACATTTTTATAGCCTCGCCTTAACTGACACATTTTCACAGCCTGAGAACTATGAACTTGCAACTTAATAAATGCCCTTTTTTGAAAAGCTATTCCATTTCTGGTATATTGTATTCTGGTAGCTAACAAGCTAAAACAATTTGTGATTGGCATTTAGTGATTCCAAGGTTGATCACATTCACTCAATTTGCATTGATTGGGAAGGAACAATACTGCGAGGCATTTTCAATGTCATGAAGCTCCTGATGTCAGAATAGGATCCTGGAATAAGACTGAGGCCTTTTTTATCAGCACTCAATTACACAACCAAGGACACTGCCCTTCTTCAAACATTCTGATTGTGAAGCAAGGATCAACTTCCTGAAGGTCTCACCAAATTTTCATGCTGCCAGAATCATGTTAACATGAATGATCCTTTTTTTAAGTTTCCTGTTTCTTTAAAACATTTCCCTTTAAAATGTCATAGTCTGACACTTTTTTAGACTTAAGCTAAAAGTAATTTATAGAAAGGAGAAAAGCAGAGTGTGGTTCAGTTGAAATACTCTACCCACCACCATCATTACCTCATGTACCCCATTAAGTTCTAAATATGCTGCCCAGGAACAAAAGAGTGCATTCCAATGAGTGACTAAGATTAACAATAAGCAATTAAAAACTCCTGAAGTTGATGTTCCTTAAAAGCAGGCCAGGGCGGGACGTGGTGACTCAGTAGGCAGAGTTCTTGCCTGCCATGCTGAAGACCCAGGTTTGATTCTGATGTGCCTGGAGGATGCCAGCGGATTATTGTAACCTCAAACAGTGGTAACTCCAATTGCAGCTGCTGTTCCAGATGTGGTATCATTGCTTGAGCAAATCAATACATCGCCTGGTACCTAGTATGCAGCTATTGATCTGGCAAATGCTTTTTTCTCAATAGCTGTTAGTAAGGACCACCAGAAATAATTTGCATTCAGCTGGCAATGTCAGCAATACACTTTCACTGTCCTACCTCAGGGGTATATCGACTCTCCAGCCCTATATCATAATCTTGTCCACAGAGAGCTTGATCATTTCTCCCTCCCACAAGACATCACACTGGTCCATTATATTGATGATATCATGTTGATTGGACCTAGAGAGCAAGAAGCAGCAAGTACTCTAGACTTACTGGTAAGGCATTTGCATGCCAGAGAATGAGAGGTAAATCCAACAAAAATACAGGGGACTTCCACCTCAGTGAAATTTCTAGGTGTCCAGTGCTATGGGGCATGTTGAGATATTCCTTCTATGGTGAAGAATAAGTTGCTGCATATGGCCCCTCCTACTACGAAAAAAGAGACACAATGCCTAGTTGGTCTCTTTGGATTTTGGTGGCAACATGTTCCAACATATTCCTCATTTGGGTGTGCTACTCTGGCTGATTTATCGAGTAACCAGAAAAGCTGCCAATTTTGAGTAGGGACCTGAACAAGAGGAGGCTCTGCAACAGGTCCAGGCTGCTGTATAAGCTGCTCTGCCACTTGGAACATATGACCCAGCAGATCCAATGCTGCTGGAAGTGTCAGTGGCAAATAGAGATGCTGTCTGGAGCCTTTGGCAGGTTCCTATAGGAGAATCACAACACAGACCCTTCGGATTTTGGAGCAAAGCCTTACCATCTGCTGCAGATAACTACTCTCCTTTTGAGAAACAGGTTTTGGCCTGCTACTGGACCTTAGTAGAGACTGAATGCTTAACCTTGGACCACCAAGTTACCATGAGACCTGAGTTGCCTATCATGAGCTGGGTGTTGTCTGACCCACCAAGCCATAAAATTGGGCGTGTGCAGCAGCACTCTATTGTAAAATGGAAATGGTATATATGAGATAGGGCCAGAGCAGGTCCTGAAGGCACAAGTAAGTTACATGAGGAAGTGGCCCAACTGTCCATGGTCTCCACTCCTGCCACATTATCTTTTCTTTCCCAGACAGAGCTGTAACCTCTGGGGAGTACTTTACAGTGAACTGACTGAGGAAAAGAAAACTCCGGCCTGGTTTACAGATGGTTCAGCACAATATGCAGGTACCACCCGAAAGTGGACAGCTGCAGCACTACAACCCCTTGCTGGGGTGTCCTTGAAGGACAGTGGTGAGGGGAAATCCTCCCAGTGGGCAGAACTTTGAGCAGTGCATCTAGTTGCTCATTTTGCTTTGAAGGCCAGAGGTGCGTTTGTATACTGACTCATGGGTTGCTGCTAATGGTTTGGCTGGATGGTCAGGGACTTGGAAAGAACATAATTGTAAAACAAGTGATAAAGAGATCTGGAGAAGAAGTATGTGGATAGACCTTTCAGAGTGGGCTAAAAACATGAAGATATTTGTGTCCCATGTGAATGCACACCAGAGGGTGATTTCAGCAGAGGAAGGTTTTAATAATCAAGTGATTAAGATGACCCATTCTGTGGATACCAGTCAGCCTCTCTCCCAGCAACTCCTGTCATTGCCCAATGGGCTCATGAACAAAGTGGTCATGATGGTAGGAATGGAGGTTATGCATGGGCTCAGCAACATGGATTTCCACTTAGCAATGCTGACCTGGTTGCAATCACTGCTGAGTACCCAATCTGTCAGCAGCAAAGACCCACACTCAGCCCCTTATATGGCACCATTCCCCGAGGTGACCAGCCAGCTACATGGTGGCAGGTTGATTATATTGGATCACTTCATTCATGGAAGGGGCAGCGATTTGTTCTAACTGAAATAGACACATGTTATGGATATGGGTTTGTTTTCCTTGCACACAATGTTTCTGCCAAAACTACCATCTGTGGGCTTATAGTATGACTTATCCATCATCATAGTATTCCACACAGCATTGCTTCTGATCAGGGAACACACTTCACAGCAAATGAAGTATAGGTATGGGCATATGCTCATGGAATTCTCTGGTCTTACCATCTTCCCCATCATCCAGAAACAGCTAGAATGACAGAACAGTGGGATGGCCTTTTGAAAACTCAATTACAGTGCCAACTATGTGGCAATACCTTAAAGGGCTGAGGTAATGTTTTCCAGGAAGCTGTGTATGCTGTGAATCAGCATCTGCTGTATGATCCTGTTTCTCCCATAGCCAGGATCCATGGGTTGAGGAACCAAGAGGTGGAAATGGGAGTGGCACTGCTCACTATTACCCTTAGTGATCCACTAGGAAAATTTTTGCTTCCTGTTCCTGTGACCCTGAGCTCTGCAGGTCTACAGGCTTTAGTTCCAAAAGGGGGGATGCTTCCACCAGGAGAAACAACAATGATTCCATTGAACTGGAGTCTAAGACTGCTGCCTGGTAACTTTTGGGCTACTCATGCCCCTGGATCAACAAACCAGGAAGGGTATTACATTACTGGTTGGAGTGATTAACCCTGACTATCAGGGAGAAATCGGACTGCAACTACATAATGGAGGTAAGGAAGAGTTTTCCTGAAATATAGGAGACTCCCTAGGGTGTTTTTAATACTACCATGCCTTGTGATTAAAATCAATGGAAAACTGCAACAACCTAATCTAGACAGTGGTACTAATGCCTCTGAAACTTCAGGAATGAAGGTTTGGGTCACCCCACCAGGCAAAAACCACGGCCAGCTGAAGTGCTTGCTGAGGGTAAAGGGAACATGGAATGGGTAGTGGAAGAAGGTAGTGATAAATATGAACTATGACCACATGATCAGCTACAGAAATGAGGACTGTAATGTTGTTTTGTTCATGTTATACTATTTAAGTTGTAAGATATCAAGTTTAAGAGTAAATATTATTCAAAGACTTGTACCCTGTTCTGGAGAGATTTAATGTGTTTCTCTGGTTGTGTGCAGGACCGTTGAGTTTTGTTAGGTGAAAATGTGTTATTTATTGTTTTCTATTTAGAAATTAATATGGGTTAAGGTGATGAATATAGCTACCAAGTTGACAAGGGTTGACTTGTCATGGTCAGGTTCATGTGTCAACTTGGCCAGGAGGTGGTATTTGTTTGTCTGGTTGTGCAAGTGCTGGCCTGACCTTTGCTATGAGGACATTTTATAGAATTAAATCATGACCACGTCGGCTACATCCATAGCTGACTCCATTTGTAATCAGCCAAGGGGAGTGACTTCTTTAATGAGTGATGCTTAATCTAATCACTGGAAGCCTTTTAAGGAGGATCCAGAAGAGACAGGTTCTCTTCCTGCTTCGGTCAGCAGGCCTCTCTTATGGAGTTTGTCCAGACCCTCCATCAGAAGCATCAGCTTCACAGCCTGACCTACAGATTTTGGACTCTTCATTCCCACAGCTATGTGAGGCACTTTTATAAATTTTATATTTACAAATATTTCCTGTTTATTCTGTTTCTTAAGAGAATGCTAATACAGAAGTCAGCAGTGGGGCCAAACCAGTGTCATCATCTCCCAACATTTAATTGTACTGCCAGTACTACCTTCATGTTACTTTATTCCTACCCTGAAAAACACAACCAATATTGTTTTACATAAATATGGTGCCTTCTGTGGAGACAAGAAATCTAAGAAGAAAAAGCAAAGTCATGGAGTCCGAGTTCTGACCCCAGTGGTAATTATCTGTGTTGTCTTGGGTGAGTTATTTGACTGCTCTTAGCCTTTGTTTCTCATTGTAAAATAGGTTAAAGTATGCCAGTTCAGTTTAAGAAAAAAAAAAAGAAAAATATATATTTATCAAGACTAACCCACTTTGCCAATCAGAGTGTAAGGTCCTCATAATATATAGAAAAGATATACTATATTGTGCAATTTATTCATGGTTTCATTTTCATAGCTAATCATAACTACATATAGAACATGCCAGGTACTCTTCTGAGTCTATTGCTTTGGGAGAGGCAGTAGGATACAGTGTTTAAGAGGGCGGAAGCTAGAGTCTGAGTTCCTAGATCCACACCAGATTTCATCACTGGTGGCTGAATGAGATTGAGTAAATACCCCAACAAATCTGTACTTTTAAGTCACACTCTACAGAGAAAAATAGTAAGCAAACCCATTTTAAATGCAGGATTACTGTGAGGTTTTACCTGTGTATTATCTGAAAAGTGCTTAAAATATAATAAGTGCTTTTGATAAATCCTAATTGATTTTATTAATGTTATTTGAATATTTATTCTTTTATTGTTACTCTATTTTTCAGATAAGAAACTGAGTCTAAGGAACAAAAGTCACCTTGCCCAACATAATAGAAATCACAAAAGAAGGGTGCTGTAACAGATGTTTAACACACGTGTGAATATTTTTTACCTATCCACCTCACGCATCACAGATTCTGCATTGAGTTTATTCCCCATCTAACACTGCTAGGTATTACTTCTGATTACCATTTCCACCCAACCTCTACAGAATGCCAACCAGCCAAGAGGCATCTCAGATTTCATAATGTAAATTGTAAAATAGCATAGGAATAAATATAGCATTCCATCATCTGGCACCTAATTTAGGATATTAGCATTTTAGCAACACTAAATATTGTCTTTTTCCATTACTCTTTTGTATCTTATGGTACTAAACCATCAGAAATATTATACTGAAAAAAAAACTCTATAATTTGAATATGCTTTTCTTAAACTCATGACTGAATATGTTTTGATTAAATCATGATATGCTAAAAATATACGCAAAGAATGTATATATTTTTAGGTAATTAACAGTTGGAATTAGAGATGAATATCACTTCCTCCCCCTTACCAGTTGGTTGGTGATTATAACCGGTATTTTTGTCCAGGCCAATTTTTATCATCAGTCTTTCTTACAGAAACTTACATCTTTTCAGCTGATGTAATTTGCCTGATTTAATATAAGGACTATAGAATACTGAGTTGGAATCAGACAAGATAAAAAACATTTCTGAGAATCTGAGCCCCAGGGATTACAATCAAAAAGTAGTATTCAGATATTTTCACAATAACTGATATATAGAATTTAATAAACATCACTACCTTCTCTTGCTATGGAAATTCTCCATGTTGCCTTTGATTGTGTTCACATTTCTAGGGTACCCATTTTTTCCTTTTCAGTTTTGACACTCACAAAGCTACTCCCAATTCTCAAAAGCAAAGTCCATGTGGTTGGTCTGGGGTGCTGCAGTATAGCCTGCAATTCTCTTCTTTTCAAGTCAGAGAAATATTTCAATTATATTTGAATTATTATGAGCAATGAATTCACCCTCCTCCAAGTGGCACATCTGCCTGAAAAAGAGAAGGATTCCACTAGTAGGACTATGTACCCTTTCAGAAACAATTTGGAAACAAGTGCCATATTCAGCTCTCTGTAGTTTACGTTCATCCTACAAATACTTTCTAGTTATGTATCACTGTCCTATGTTACAAAGGAGAAAACTGGGGCTATGAGTGGTTAAGCTATTTCCCAATGTCAGACAGCTGGAGCAAGGCAGAATTAGGAGTCAATCCTGCTGTTTGTATTGAACTCAAAAACTCTTATTCTTTCTACCTTGTTGGATTAGATGTTGAGGATTCAAAAAAAGAAGTGGTGGAACAGACAATGAAGCTTGGAGGATCACTATGAGAACCTGAATGAAGGGAGCAGCGGTAGAGCCAGAAAACTTAAGGTGGCTGAGAAGGGAACCTTGTTTACATTTATTAAACACCTACTCTGTACTCTGGACTGTCATTTTCCCATGACATATGAAGTGACCTCACATTTAAATCCTAACATATTAGGAACGTGATGATTTACAGAACGACATCAGGAAGGAGAACCAGGAAGCAGAGAAGAATCATTTCTGTTTAGCTAACTAAGATATTTTCAGCCTATGTGTCCAAGTCTAAGTGCTAAAGACAGTGTAAAATTTTCATGACATTCAAATAAATTATAAAGCAATGATGAACAGAAAACACATAAGTAATGTTAATTAAAAATAAAAGATTAAAAACTCATGCAGAATAGAATATGCACTGCTGTATTTAAATTTTAAATGTGCCCACAAATAAACCAAAAGGATAACACTAGTCTTTTATTTTATTTTATGTACTTTTTAATTTTACTTTGTACGGAACTATTATATATGCTATTTGGTCTCTTCTTTTGAAATGTCTCAGCATAGTTGTATTTTAACCTTGAAAGGTAATTGTTTAAAAATAATTAAAAAATCCCAAATGGTTATATGGTCCCTTTGGTTGAAGAAAACATTTCTATATATTAGTGTGGTTGGTAATTATCCTACCTCCACAACTTTAAGTTTTCTATCTGTGATTGCTCTTATTTCAATCCATACTGTTCTAAGGAATGACTCCAGTTTGGTTCAAATCAAACTCCCCAAAGAAAGCATTTATTACTCATTGTAGGTTTCCAGTTACAAATTCCCTGGATTTATAAGGTGCCCCACAGGGTAATTCAGTTCACTAAATGAGATGCCCAGTTCACTAATGAGGTTTTCACAGACCAACTCTACAGAAATAGGTCGGACCTGTGGTGTGATACCCTCTAGGATGCTCTAGATGGCCATGGGGACATTCCTTCTCTTGCTGCAAGAGGTAGCAAATGCAGAACTCCTTTGTGAGTGCTGCACATTCACCTACTTTTAATAAGCTCATGGGTGTTTTCATCTTAATGCTTTGGAGAAAATAGTTAATTTGTGAAAACAAATTTAAAGTTAATGCCACAATTCCTGGAAAATCCCACCTGCTTAAAAAATATGTTAAGCCTATGAAAGAATATCTATATTCCCCCTGCACAGCATTGTATGGTTATATAGACAAAAGCATTGTTATAGCTGGCAAACCATCGACTTTGAAATTTTTAGAAGAAAGATTTGAAAGCCAGCTCCATCATTTGCCAACTGGGTATCTTAAATTTAGTTTGTCTCAGAAACAAGACTCTTGGCCAAGTGTTAAAGTACAAGTAGTTAATTTGGGAAGTGATAAAAGGAAACAGTAGGGAAATCGCACAGAAAAAGGAAGGGACTTGCTAAAGTGTACATTGTGTTGCAGATTGCCATCGAGGGCAATTTGGGCTCAAACCCATCGGAAACCTCTAGAAAACAGTGTAAAACATGTGTCTCAGAGTTATCCCACCTCACAAGGTGGGGTGTTATCACTTCTATCAGTCATTCATGAGGAGCAGTTTCTAGAGGGTGGAAGTTCTTAAGTGCTCCCAGCCTGTTTTGTGTAGGGATAGTGCAAGCTCCAAGGACCCGAGCAACTCTTGAAACAAGTGCACTGTAATGCTGAGGAATGAGGGAAAATAAGACACTAAGGCTGCTATGGAGTAACAAGGAAGAAAATTAACCACTCTCTGCCCCAGTAATCTTATCTGTAAAACAGACTTTTAAGAGTATGTATAAAGGTAGTGCTTATGGATGCTGTCTGGCACGTAGCGTGCTTTGTGTTGTTTTCTTTCTTGATCCAGAGTATAATGTGTTGTCTCTGTGCATTGTTTTGTGGATGAATTTAGATATATCCCTCCTTTGTCTTCTTTTAACTACTCATCTTGGCTTGGTAGCTTCCTGACAAGCTTTGAATAATAGAATGGGTGGAGGAATTTCAAAATTTCCCTAAATAGCACATAAATAACAAGTCTGAGTCTGTTGATAGGATTCCTTGTTTAAGACTATCTTGGAAGTGTTATTATTATAGCATCACAATTCTCCAAATTATCCCTAATGTTTTCCAGTCATTATAGGATATTGGACAAATTAATTCCTTGCTTAGAGACTTATATTTCCCATCAAAAGCACACAAACAAACCAATAAACTGACAAAAGATATGAGGCTGTTGATCTAGGTATTAGTATCAACACATATAAAACTCTCCCTCCTTCAGGGTTCCAAACAAATATAAAATTCCCTCTCCTTCTAGGTTCCATTGCTAATTTACCACACTAAAAACTCGGTATCTTCAATGCAGTATTCCCTAAAATGCAAAGCAAGCCGAAAGCCTTGAACCAGCAGATAGATTACAATTTCCAGCCCACGTTTTAAGTTATACCTAAGATCCCTGTAGGATCCAATAGCCTAGAAATTTGAGATATACTGTTAAATTTTAAATCTGAGAATATCAAAGTTTGACGGATTATTTGTTCAAATAAAATTCTGTATCAGTTGTATAGGAGCAGAAAAATTGGGCTGGTCCAGTTTAGGCAGGGGTGCAGATCCATAATTTTTCATTTTAAGTGCCCCAAGCATGCTATATATATATATATATATATATATATATATATATATATATATATATATTGAGCCCTGAAGCACATATGAAGAACTCTGGGGCCCTGAAAATTCATCGAACTGGGCCTAATTGGTACAGGTAGCTGGTCTGTCACAGATCTACCTGAAGATAAGGCCGAGGGTGGAACTGGGCAGATTGACTCTGGAATGGTATTTTCCCCAGTAATCCATGACCAGTGCAACTGATTATCCCCGACACAGCTCTCCAGTGATGGAGGACCTATAAATCTCCTTGGTGGGCTTTCACAACCCAAAGCATTCTTGATTAGAATTGATCCAGCAGGGTTTAGAGGCAGGAAAAAACATGTTCCCTCACATTATTGTGAAGATGGATTGTTCCAAAAAAGAGGTAGGCTGTCTTGATACGCGATGTGATAGCAAATGGCCTCCACGCTAAGTCTGGTACAAAAACTCACCACCAAAAACCAACCAGAAAGGAAGGTGTGCTGGGACGTGAGATGTGGATAACAGAGCCCCTGAGGCTATAAAAGCAAATAAATAAAGTGAAATATGGTAAATACAGGAGGCACTGTTATTACTGTATTGTGGAATCTATTAGCAAAGCCAAAGTTGTAATCAGGGAAGAAAAGCGGTATTTCAGATAAGCAGTCTATTAGTTCTGATTTCAACTATGTTTTAGGAGTTTGCTGATTATGCTTCTTAACCAGAGAAAAGTAGTATGAGATAATTTTTATGTCCTAAAATCATTGGAAAAGGATTTATTTACATAGCTGGTATGGTGTGGTAAAGAGAGTACAGACATATACTGCATTATTTTTCCTCCTCCTGTATGGTAGCTTCACGTGTATTTTAATAAAGTCCCAACAGATTGAAATATTTTGTCAAAAGGAAACCAAGCACTTTTGTGTTAGCCAGAGGTCAACAAAATTCAATGTTCTTTTTGTTGGTGAGTTGAACCCTTTTGATTTCTCATTCAGTTTAAGTCTCAATAATTTATACAAAACACTTGAAACTTGGATCTTCTATACTGCTTATTCTAGAGGTCTCTATTATCAATATTTAACATGCCTGAACCCTAGCAATTGCTTTAGAATCCGTTGAAAGTTTTAATCTAACTTATTTGAAATAGTTAGACATTTTTTTATCAACTTGCCTGCAGCAGAGAAATGTTGATATCCTGATGTTTTGTACTATACAATTCCTTTGTTAAATCAATCACCCAACTCTTTACTTATTCATTTAATTAATTGTTTGATTATCTAAATATTTGCATTCTTGATACATACTTATTAAGCCTCTATTCTGTATCAGGCCTTGGGAGCATAGTAATAACCACGGTAGTAAAAATACCTGCCTTTATGGGCTTCCTATTTAATTGAAACTTTTTTTTTAGGAACATTACTTCATTTTTAGGGAAACAATGAATTGCTTTACCAACTCTGATTGTCCTGGCTTCCTTGTGAAGTTGGGATTATTTCACTTATTTTACTGGTATGGTAACTATAGGCTCAGATAAGTTAAATGATATGTATATGGTAAATCTACCAAACTAGTGACTAAGTCAGATATGGAATGAAGAAATATTTGGCCGAAAAATATTATTCCTGCCACATCATTGCATTAACCTGAGTGATTTCCAAGGGGGATATAATGCCTAGATACTTCATAGATTGGAATAGGTAATTACAACTTAGCTTGTGAACAGAGATCTAAAAGAATTTACAGATGACTATTGCAGTTCAAGTTTATGATGTGAGATTGTAAGGGTATCTCTCCACTCTTTATTTAATATATTATAGGTCTTAAAAAGTAAAACAGACACTTTTGTGGGCACTCTCCATCCTCAGGTGAGTGCAAACATAATTTCACCCCCTGGCCACATTTCACTGGTCAGGAGTTGGACTCCTGGCCCAAGTCCACTACAAATACCTTTTCAATGAATTTTTGTTTTTATTTAAAACATAAGAGGAAGAAAATCATTAGGTTAGTTGCTCTCTGGCTAGCCAAAACTAGAAGATATAAAATTAGAAGTTGACAATGGTCACATATCTCAACATTTGAAACAACATCTGTAGAGAAAAAAAACAAAACAAAACAAGTATTTCACAAAGGCAGAGCCAGAACCAGAGGCAGTAATCTATCTACTGAATTCTAGATCCAGATTCCAGCTATTTCTGATATCCATCTTTTTGGTTTGAATTTTTCATGAGTTTTGGGAGTCCCTATATCATTTATGTTTTCAATATATCTAATTTAACTTGCTTTTATTTTCACTTGCATCTAAAATAATTCTAATGAATAATAAAGCTATGCATTAACACCCCCAAGCATTATTTTCAAATCTGTCACTTGCATCTCAGTAACATTAGCCAAGTAATTTCGTATTTCTAGATATCTTTTTCCTAGTGTTCAAAATCCTTAACTGTGACTACTTCAGAGTGATATAAGAATGAAAAAAACACTGTATGTAAAAACACTTGATAACTACACATTGCTTGCCTATGCACATGAAAAGAATAATAAATATTAAGCAGGAAAGCTTTCAGACACCTTGATGGCTCTCTATGTCATCACCTCCCTTTGAAATTGTGCATTTGCTTGCATATTTGGTCTATTTTAGTCATTCTGAATTGCTTACATCTCTGAACTCACCCCTTGCCTTTTTATACGCTGTTCTCTTTTCCTGGAAAATCATCCCCTCCTCCCTCCCCAATCCCATATTGAATTATGGAATCTTTTTTTGTTCTTCAAGATCAAATCGGCTTCCCCTTTGTAAATCCCTTCATGATCTACCTTGCTTACAGGAAGAATGGACAGTGCCCTCTACACACTATTCTTGCTCTTTTTTTTTTTTTTTTAATTCAATCATGTTCAAGAACCAAGGCTATTGTATTACAGTTCAACAATTTCAGGTATTTCTCTCTAGTTACTCCAATATACCAAAAACTGAAAAGGGATATCTATATACTGCATTAAAAAAAACCCTCCAAAATGACCTCTCAACTCTGAAATCTCTCAGCCACTGAAACTTTGTTTCATTTCTCTTCTCCCTTTTGATCCCCAGAAGCTTTCTTAATTCCATGATGCCAGCACCAGGCTAATCCCCGGGAGGAAGTTATGTCCCATGTGGGGGGGAGGGCAGTGAATTCACCTGCGGAATTGCCTTAATGAGAGAGGCCACATCTGGGCAGCAAAAAGGTTCGCCAGGGGTGATTCTTAGGCATAATCATAAGGGGCTTGGCTTCTCCTCTGCAGGAATAAGTTTCCTAAGAGCAAACCCCAAGGTCGAAGTCCTGGCTCATCAAATTGGCAGTCCCATGTTTGTAAGAATGGCAGGTAGGGAAGTTTAATGTTTCCACCTTTTTCCCTAGTACCTTAAGGAGATTTTGCAAATACTTTTTAATCTTCTACCCAGATTACTGTGGGATGTATTGGAGCATCACACCAACCTGTCCAAATCAACAAGATCTCACTCCCTATTCAAGTTTCCATGTAATTATGGTGTTTAAATAAGCTGATCATACAAATTATTATTAGAGTACTACTGAAAATATAAATTTTGCACCAAATGAACATCTCCTCCTTTGATCTCACACAGAAGCTAAAGTTTTTTAAAACACAGTCAGTATCATCCTTTACCTTTTATTATGATTTATCTTGGTCCTACCCAGATCAGCTTCATTCATATCTTTAATTGAAGATAAATGTATCACTTTTTTCAGTATTTTTAGCAGTTCCTGTAAGGGGTAATGCTGACTTTCATACCTGCAGAATCCACACTATTCTTTGGAAATAACTCTTTGTTAGAACTCACAGCATGGCTAATTAATGATTTATTTCCATGTTTATACACTTGCTTATAATCTTTGGGCACAGAGGCTATGTCCTCTCATCTTTGATTTCCTGCACAAAATAATAGGCACTAATTACAGAGTCTAAGCTGATAATTCCTTTCTTTCCTGAGAACATTCCCTATAATATGATAATGCCATTGTGTTTAATTTAGCTCCCTCAAATTTTTCTTTTCTGCAATTGCATTAATATCTCTTGAGTATCACAACCTTGTTTAAATACATTTTTAATGAACTATGTCCCTTCTGAATGGTAATAGGTCATCCAAGGGCTAGTGTACCTCTTTATTTTTCAAGAGAACCATTAGTTTTTTATCTAACTGAATATTTTAGCAATCCCAATTCGGATTTGCACATGTGACAGAAGAGCTCAAGGGTGATTTCATCCACATTAGTCTTAATACGTTTTTGTCACTTAGAATTAAATTGAGACATTTTTTCATCATCTGAAATAACTGTGACCACACCTTAGTAGTACTCTTCCACCCACGGCCCCATGAATACATTTTTATACAACCAGGTCCTATATTAGGTAATTTCGGAAATATGGAGATATTGGTATCTAATTGCTTATATATGTTTTTTCATTTCATCCTTAAGTATAGCATTGAGGATTGTTACTACCTCTATTCTAATAGATCAGGAAAGAGTTTTTACAGGACATGCTTGAGTTGGCATGTTTTTTTTTTCCTGTAAGAAAGGTTATGTCCAGAATGGGATCATTGACATTCATTCTTATCAATCCATAAGGACAAAAATTAGCTCTTTTTTATCAGTCTTGTTAGAGTATTGAATATCCTCATGGACCCCTTTCCAACTGGCTAGCTTCTACCTGCCTTGTGGTCTTAGGTCAAGCCTCACTTCCTTGATCATTGACTAGGTGGGGTCTTCTTCTACTTAACTCTTATGCTCACTTGTACTCCTTCTGCCAAAATCCTATTCTTTATTTACTTTTTAAATAGAACAACCAGATTTATAATTATTTTATTAGATTTATCAAT
This sequence comes from Myrmecophaga tridactyla, assembly GCA_004026745.1. NCBI lineage: Eukaryota > Metazoa > Chordata > Mammalia > Pilosa > Myrmecophagidae > Myrmecophaga > Myrmecophaga tridactyla. Next base: position 33,344 of record PVIY010003069.1, read on the forward strand.
ACATATGGCAGCTTTCTCAAATCTCAAAGTAAATTCCAAAAATATGTCCTTTTAAAGGTGAAAAATCATTTTTCTAGGCATCATATTCCTAGAGAACTATTAAAGTCTATATTTATAAACAAGAATAATTGATAGACTAACACTTTAGAAATCAGCATATTTTAAATTATTTTAAATGAATGCAAGTTAATGCCTTTTAATTAACTATCATAGTTAAATTTATCACAAAACAAAATGGCTTATCCCCACTAATTTCTCAAGTAGGTAAAGTCATTGGGTTTTCCATTTAATGTAAGTTTTAATTGTGATTACTAAATGGTAATATTTTATCAGTTGTAGGAAATATTCATTTATAGGAATTTCCTCAGGTCTGTCAATCCTTTTAGGCCAAGTCTAAGTCCATGTCAACTTTCAAGGTTAGATTCAGTGCACCTAATCTGCAGCTTGTCAATTTACGAATCTCAATTTCATTGATAATAAGGGGAATAAATAGTGGCTAAATCACTCCTCAACTGAACAAAAAAGAAAAAAGAAAAAAAAAAGCAACTAAACTAAAAGCAAATGGCATAATTTCAAATAACTAATTATTTAAAATGAAAACAAAAAAATTTAATGGGACAGCTTTATAAGGAACAAACAAAAATCACATAGAAATGGTGAAACATTTTATTAATAAAATACAGAAGTTTAATAGGCATTGAAGGGGTAACAACCAATTGTAGTCTACAATTAAAAGTAATTTTAATCATAGCTAAGACAAACAAAACAATTCTATTAAGAAACAACAAAATGACAGTAAACATTTAATAACTACTAAAATGTAGATACTAAAATCCTAAACAAAAATATAAAATATAAAAGACCTTGAAATGTTTTTTTCCAACAATTCATGTTATAAAATCAGTTTCTAAATAGCTCATATCCTTTGCTTTGGCGTTTCGTCTGCTATCAACATGAGTATAGTAGAAAATCACTTATGTTCTTTTCAAATGCTTGGCATTATAATGTGAGCTTATATCATTTCTCAAATTAAATTTTGCTCCACATATTCCACATATAAACAGATGAACATCCATGTGCTGCTCCGATTGTTCATTATTTGGGAATATCTGGAAGCAGACCTGGCATCTAGTCTCAGCAGCAGATAAATGAGAAACCATAGGCCATACATGGTCATGTTTTCTGAACTTTCCTTGACCACAGAGGGAACAGATATACCTGCCCATGCCTTTGTGCCTATCATTGCTCAATCGTCATTGAAGTTCTCTTAAAAACTGCTCTCCACATGTCTGACAAACCAACTGTTTTTCCTTAGTATGAACAGTACAGTGTTCTCTTAAGTGGCACTGCTGATAAAATCCTTTTCTACAGAGATTATAAAAATGCTTTCGTCTGTGATCTCTTTCATTTGCTTCCATAATGGCTCTCTTAAACATATCTTGATCTAGGCAGCTCGACATATGTTCAACCACTAAGTTTTCACTTTCAATTAGGACATGCCAATGGATAGGCAGAATGTGTTGGCCACAATTAGGACATGCCAATGGATAGGCAGAATGTGTCAACAACCGCTTTTTTTGGATGTTGATGATCTGGAATTGAGTGTCCCTAAAATCATCCAACACTTCAACAAACATATCTCTTATTTCAGACTGCTCTTCAGGATCCTCTTCCATGTCCATTTTCTCCTCAGCATTTCCTAATCCATTCATTGTCAAACCTTCTCCACATCTCTGAGCATGTTCCTGAAGTTGTCTGCCCTTCACAAGTATTTGTCCACATTTACCATGTTCACAGATATCTTCAATGTGCTTGGCTAAATAATGAGATGACGGGTCCTCCTCCATTGTTATAAGTCCACACAGTTCACAGGATGTATCTTCAGCATCCTCTTGCACTGGACTACTGTTGTTAGGGGGCCTCATTTTCTAAACCTCCTCTTTCATCAGTACTTATTGACATCCGAGCTTTTAGAGTTTTCCTACCACTTTTTTTTTTTTAATACTGACATCTTCTTCAACACAATATCTATAAAATGACTCTTCAGGTTCATCTTCTAATTCATCATTGTCAGTGGATTCATTAGTCTTTATTAATAACTTTAACAATGTTAAAGTCTTTCAATTCATCTGTAGGAATGTCTTCTGGCTCCATCTTGATAAGGATTCTTTTTGCTTCAGCAGCTCTGCTTTTCTCTTCACTTGGTAGTTCTGATTCCACAGTGCCACTTTTTCTGCTTCCAGTGGTTGAAGCTGAATCAGCAGTAGCCTGGTTTTCGTCTCCTCTGTATTTGTCCGTTCGTGCAGAAAATGTTTTAGAAGAATCTTTTTCACCAAATCCAGCTTTGATCTTATTGTCTTTCCCATCTCTAATATCTACTGTTCTATGATAGGCTCTTGTGTTTTGATATGAATGTCTGTTAGTACAGGTTAGCACATGCTCATCTAATAATTTTTCACAGCTAAAGCCAAATTCACAGCTATCACAGGTAAAGCTCCATCCCAAGAGCTGGGACACATGTTCTTTTGGAGCAGGTAATCTGGACACAGAACTTTATTTTGCATGCATCAAATAATGGTTCAGGGAAATTATCTAATTATAAAGACTCTTCATCAGGCTATCTAGTATGTGGTATATTTACTTTTGAACTTTGTTCTGCATACCACCTGTTGGCTTCATTGCCATTTCTAGCAGTGTCTTCATACATTCTTACCCCAAATATCATTTTACTGTTCTGTTTGTTGGAACAGAAGATGAACGTTTTGAACTTGAACAATTTGCATCCTGTATGTCTTCTAAGCAGTCTGGAATATTGTACAGCTGTAAGTAGTTAATTGCCACTTTAAAATGCTCAAAACTAAAGGGAGCGGTCATAATTTTCCTAAGTACATACACCGCAAAATGAGATCAAAACACTCAACACTAATTTTCATGTTGCTGAGATTCAGTTGTGCTGTACTATGCTGATGGTTCATGAAAAACATTCTAAAATAGGAGCTGCAAACAGCTAGAGCTGGTTTATGTGCTTGAAAGTAAATGTCATCAATTGCAATACAACAGTCACAGAGAAAACCCCATTCCCTTTGATTGTTTAGCTGCTGAAGGACATAGCTGCTGTGCTGGACTTAGCCATCTATCAGAGACATTTTCCACTGAAAATTCCCAACTCCCAGACTTTGTACTAGACAAAAACCATGTGTTGCTGGTGACAGGGTATAGGAAAGAGCAAATCAAGAATCTGCACAGCTCTTACGCCTCCTTCCTGGGAGCGCACCCAAGTCTGCTTTTTTTTTTTTTTTTTTAATAAAGACTCTTATTATGTGATTGTCTGACTCCAGACTCTTGAGAATTAGAGGCTAGGAACTAACCCTTATGTATCTTTATATTTCTAGTATTTGGTGCAATCCTTAGCACATTGATTTCATTTGACAGTTATTTTTGAATGAATGACATAATGCATCTTTAATTCCCAAATAGTTACATTCTTATCTGGAAACACCCAATCATATTGACTCAGTCATGCTTTGCACGATCCTGTTAAGAGATGTGACCAGAAACCCCTCAAGACAAAAATGTTGTCTGTCTTCTTTTTTAGTCTGGTAACCTAATATTTCAGAATGTCCCCCTTACTCTGTCCATCAAATCCCACTGGAATATATGCTCAGTCATAGGAGAAGGAAATATTACCCCCTTGTCCTTGCCATTTAAAATTCCAACGAGGTCATCCCATCATGTAACTTTAACAAAGAACAAAATGGAGTAGCATCAAATAGCTTCTCCCAGAGTTAGCATTGGAAATCGTTAAAATGTAGGGCTACATAAAAATCACTACAATTTTTGACCCTCTACTATAGTTCAGGTGCTTGGCACCATGCCATACAGAATCCTCATAATAGACATGGATAGTAGGTAGTGTGAATACCAATGTTAAATATACAAGCTGAACAGAATTTCACAGAGAAAAAGTAAATATTCCAAAGAGAAAAGAAATGGCTATGCCCCAATGTTCAAGTCTTGTCCTGTCTTCCCAAAACTCAAGGTCAATATCTTGCTCAAATTTCATTCAGGTGGCTACAGCTTGGATAAAATCTAAAATCACCAAGATGTTTGTTCAAATTGCAAATCTTCTTCCTGGTTCCTAACTTACTAAATCAGTGACAGAGGGAACTCAGGAATTTATATTTCTAGCAATTTTTCCAGATGATTCTAAGAGGTAACCAGGTTTCATGATACTGCACTGCATTAAAGATGTTTTCTAAAATAAATTTAATTTGAGGCAATATAACTCATTTAATTAAAGTCTAACGGATACCCAATATATGTCAGGAATTGTCGTAGACTGTGGTGACAGCACAAACACTAAAAAATGATTGAAATTGAACCCAAGGTACAACCAAGTCATGATAGGGAGATGGCATAGAAAGAAAGAAATTATAATACACAGTGATAAAACAGCAATAAGAAGGCCTGAAGTCAAAAGTAAGGTAGAAGAGAGAATGATTACCTCTACTCAATAGGAAATCAGAAAAGCTTCCACATAGGATGAAATATGTTTCTAAAAGAGCTTCTCATATTACTTGTCAAAAAGCCAGTATCTTTATGGTGCATTTCTAGCCCAAAGTTTCAATTTTCACCAGATAAATAGTTTGACTTTAACTTGCTTTTTTAAAAAAAATATCTATCACACAGTCTCCCTCTGTATTTATTTTGAAGCCTAGCATATTCAGGGAATATTTTGGTGACTTCTAAGAAAGAATACTGAAGAAGAATAAATTGAATGAATTTATTCTTGATATTTCTTCCGTTTGACCTTTTATTTTTATTGGGTTATGTATTTCAGTACATAGAATATATGATATTGCAGTATGAAATTCATATTTTATTCTATATATTTTGCGGGTTTATTATTTTTTTCTTCCAAATTCTCAATGTAGCTTGTGAGAAAGCACAGTGTAAATGTGGAAACCTTCCTTCTCCTGACATTATCTACTGCAACTGCCTTTGGCCTTTGTTTTCTCTGAAACATCATGGGAGTTACAGTTTAATTATTCCACATTGAAAATGGTCTACAATAAGCTGCAAAGATAATCCATATGAATCTTCATCTATATTAAGTTTCTTCTATTTCTTTTTGTGTCTTTGGTTGAGAAGGTGTTTTTGTTTGTTTGTTTGTTTTTGTTTTTGTTTGTAAACGAAAGGAAGGTAAATGTCCAAATAGGAAGGAAATCTTTGAGAGGACATATTGAGTCCTCCATGTTTACTGATGACATCAGTGAAGACCAGACAGGGCAAGAGATTTTCCCAAGAGTACACAACACCCCTAGCCTTCAAATCTATGTCTTTTCTTTCTCATTCCATAACAGTTCCACTTTATCTCTCTATCTCTTGAAATATATCAGTATATAAGGGGATGACTCAATTCTTGAAAATAATATTACTCAATTCTTATAGATAATTTGTTTTAGGGCTTCTTGAGATGTATAGGGGAACACGTGGATTTATACCTGTGGAGGTTTGACCTCCTGACTGTCAAAAACTGTACGTCTCCATGATGTTTATTTATTATTAGTTGATTTTAAAAATGTGAGGTGGTATACCTCCCTGAATGTAAGGGATTGATCCAGGAGAGGTTGGCTTTTTGTAGTTGTTGTTCACTTCCCTTAGAACTCTTCTGCCTATGCAGATCAAACAAGAATTTAATAGCCGGCGCATCAATTTTACGTCTAGACACTCTACGATCTACCAGCCACGCCATAGGCCCCTGTGGATTAGAGTATTTTGACTGCTGCTTTGAGTCTGCCACTATGGTAGCCACACCCACCTTGTCTTTGGTGATTAAGTGCTTCCATGTGGCTTCTGTCAATTTGGATCTGATCATCCCTATTGTGTTTAAGGATTCCAGCTCAGTGGCAACAGTTGCCTCAGTTATATCTGACCTACAGAGAAGGGTGACTACAGAGCTCCTCAGGGATGATGGAGCCAGTCTCACAAATTTATTAAGAAGTTGGCATTTTAAAAATATTTTTATTGATATATCTTCAGACACATATAATCCATGCATGGCATACAATCAATGAATGGTTCCCAGTATCATCACATAATTGTGCATTTATCACCATGATCATTGTTTAGAACATTTGCATCACTCCAGAAAAAGAAATAAGAAGAAAAAGAAAAAAAACTCATATATCCCATACCCCTTACCCCTCCCTCGTATTGGTCAATACTTATTGACCACTAGTATGTCCATTTACCCAATTTATTTTACCTCTTATTCCCCTATTATATATTTATTTTATCCATATTTTTATACTCCTCTGTCCATACCCTCGATAAAATGAACATCAAACACAAGATTTTCACAATCACACAGTCACATTGTAACAGTCAAATCTTTATACAATCGTCTTCAAGAATCAAGGCTACTGAAGCACAACTTAACAGTTTCAGATGCTTCCCTCCAGCCATTCCAATAAACCATATACTAAAAAGGGATATCTATATAATGCATAAAACAACTTCCAGGATATCCTTGACTGTTTGAAATCTTTCAGCCACTGTAACTTCATTTTGTCTCATTTCTCTCTTCCCCCTTTTGGTCAAGAAGGCTTTCTCAATCCCATGATGACAGGTCCCAACAAATTCCAGGAGTTCTGTCCCACGTTGCCAGGGAGATTTACAACCCTGGAATTCATGTCCCACATAGGAGGGAAGACAGTGAGTCCACCTGCTAAGTTGGCTTTGAGAGAGAGGCCACATCTGAGCAACAGAAGAGGTTCTCTGGGGGTGACTCAGTGATAATTATAAGTAAGCTTAGTCTGTCCTTTGCAGGAATAAGTTTCATAGGGGCAAACCCCAAGATCAAGGGCCCAGCCTATTGAATTGGTTGTCCCCGCTGCTTGTGAGACTATCAGAAATTCTACAAATGGAGAAGTTGAATATTCGAGAAGCTGGCTTTTGATTGTGTTTCTTTTTGGTGAAGTTTTGTGAGGATATGAATTATTTAAATATTTATGTTAAGTATCTTGACCACTATTACTATACCTTTCCCCATCAAAACACAAATATCTAATGCATTTCTTAATACTGAAATTTCTTTTGCGTTGACCCATGGGGTAAGTGATTAATATTTATTTCTATGTTTCTGATAATTTACTCTGCAAGAGTAAGGTTTATCTTTAAGTCAGCCATACACACTATTGCAGCCATAAATTAGTAGACAGAAAGGAAAATATCACCGTGGAAAACTAAAGGGGGAAATTACATCACACCAGGTGTGGAAGAAATCTCTTCTAGTTTCAATTTTTCATAAAAATAAATGGCAACAGTGATAGAGAAGGCCTGCCTTGTAAAATCTAAAAGAGGTAGTGCTTATCCCAAGGCCTAGCTTTTCATCCAGGCATCTGTGATCCTGTGTGTTTTATGGTACCTCTGATCAGAGAAAACCAGTGTTAAACCTCAGAGAAATTGACAAATAGATGCTCTCAAGCCTCAGTGCTCTACACACAAGTGCTGGTAAGGTGTAATTTGATACCTTGTCATAGTTCAAGAAGTGAGCCAATACCAATCATTGATCTCTGCCTTATAGGTTGTTATTGTCATTTTTTCATTTAAAAAATCCACATAATATGTGGTACTACCTTCACCACTAGCTTATGCATGATTACAAATGCCCTCAGACTTGAAGAGAAAGTTTGAGAATATTCTTGCATGTGTATGTAACAGTATTTTCATGCTCAGGAGTTTCAGTGTTGTCACTGGTTTGACAAAAAATAAATGGTAGCCAGCTTAAAGTGGAGGATAGTTCCCATTGAGATTGAATTACAATTTCCTAAATGTCTCAAGGAAAGGGATGAGTTAAGCTTTTAACAAAGATCATTGCATGCATGGGAAAATTTACCAGTGAGTTATTATTATCCTTCTGTTTAATATATGGAGAAATTAGGGATCTGCAAGTTGAGTAATTTCCCAAATTCATACACAGCTAGTGAGAAGGAAGCCACAATTCCTGCATTGTCCTCTGTCTATTACATTGTGTGAATGGCCAGATCTGAATGAGATTTTAATGTCACATATCCTCCACGACTCATAAAATGCCCAGTGTCATAATTGGTTGATTTTCATGATTGGTAGAAGAATTTATACTATAATAGACTATAAAAAGTGCAAGGATTCAAAATGACTATATGTTCTCATATTTCAGATGAGGAAATGGAGAAGGGGAAGAAATGATTGCCAGTTGATCATTAATAGAACTTATTGAACTTAATCCTCATTATGTCACTCTTTTCTTTGATATTCTTTAGTGGCTTTCCATTGAACTTCAAATAAAATTCAAACTCCTCATAGTGAGTTAGATACCTGCTGAGTGAATTGCTATATCATGGGAACACATTCTCATGAACAACAGAAACTTTCAGCAAATGATCATTTTATTACTTACATAGCACGAAGTGTTCAAAAGAGCAGGGGAACAGACCCCACCACGGCCAGTCTCTTCAGAGGCCAATTGCATGGATCAGCCTTGATGCATGGCAGCTCCACATGCCCTACTTCCCCTGGGAGAGAAAGACAATTGTACTGCCTAAAGGTGGGGGTATTTATACAACTCAGGAGAAGTGGGCCCTGCCACTGGGTGTTCCAGCTCTAATGAGCTGCTGAGATTGCTTGCTCCCAGTTTCTGGGTTTAAGGCAGTGCCAAGACTTTTCATTAGATCTGACATCTCCCGTGGGCAATGGAATGAAAGCATACCAAAACATCTGCATACAATAGAAAAGGGAGATAGGCAAGGGCTGGGAATTGCCCCTAGGTGTCACAGTGATTTTCCTCACAATATTATTTGATATTATTTTTCTGTTTTCTTTTTCTATGCAGTAGTTATTTGAGTTCTCCTTTAGTTCCCCTGATATAACAATTTTCCACCATGCTCAGTTTAAAGTTTTTAAGCATGACATAAATTCTTCCTGAATCTATCTTTCTCTATACCTTCCCATATACACAGTTTTTAACCAACACACATTTATAATTTGGCGTTCACCTTAAATGTCTCTTCTCGGTTGACCAAGATTTCCTGCCTAGGTTGTTTTCTAATATCACTTCTATTTATTGTCTTGCACTTGTCACAATTGAAATTAGATGATTAAAAAAATATTCTAGGGTGAGCTATGGTGGCGCAATGCCAGAATTCTCGCCTGCTGTGCCAGAGACCCAGGTTCATTTCCCAATGCCTGCCCATGCAAAAAAAAAAAAAAAAAAAAAAAATCAAGTTAAAGTCTATTATATTTCCTTCTTGAGTCTAAAATACAAAATATTTTGAACAAAGGAATATGGAGTTGAGGATATTGTGTGTGCTAAAGATTTGAAAGGCCACTTTATTTCCTCATGGAGTTCTTGAATTCTCTCTGCAAGATGATTTCTCCAACTGGCTAGCCCTTACAGTTTTTTATTTTCCTAACTCAACACCATCTTTTACATTAAAGGCTTTTTTTTTTTACAGCTACTCATTTACCTATATTCTATTTCTACTAAAAAATTTGAGCACCTTTATGTGCTCTGTGAGCTAAGAAATGCTACAAAGCAATAGAAGTATTAGATTATGAAAATAGACATTTGTGTAAAATAGAGTAACAGTTAAATAATTTTTGCTTCTTCATTATTATATGTCATGAAAATAACAAAAGAACCTCAGCTTACGATATGGCACTAGAGTTGTAATGATATGCAAAGTACAATGGAAACAAAGATGGACATGGAGGAGATGGCCAATGTAACAGCAAAACTTCATAGTTGAGGAAAGCCCAAGCCCCAAATTAATTTGTATCTTTGGTTTGTGATATTAAGTGATACTGAAATGACTGCCAATTAATCATTAATGGAACAACCAGACTATGCATTCTCTTTCTTCTATGCCCTATCTCTGTTTGAATTTGATGAGATCAGTGAAAACCTTGGTTTTTGTTCTAATGACAATAACCACTTTGTTTCTCATTTTAGTAGGAACCTCTGCCCTCTGCTGTCTATCAAAGGGGACCTTCATGTGTTTGTTTTTCTCCATCCAAACTTCCATCCCGTGACTGCTGCAGCTTGACAGGTCAGAGTGATAAGGATTTTATTTATTGACCTTTTCTTTCAGAATATTGCATTCAGGAACCTATGTCAGCTGCTGTTAAAAGCCCATTTGAAATGATTTCTTCTGTTGAAGCATTTCACTTTGCATGACTCTGACATCTCAGATCTCAGACCAGAAACATTTTTTATTCAACAACTTCAACAAAAATTGAGAATTTTGAAATTCCAGCAATATTTTTATTCAAAAAATATATTCCTTTGGTAATTTTTGCTCTTTATTTATGCCATCACTATTTCTCTAAAGCAAACAAGCTCTTGACTTTGAAAACCTCACCTCAAATCTACATTTGGGTTGCCCTCTGTGCAGGCCTTTGAGGGAAAATGCTGATCCTCTGTTTAGATTGCTGTTCAACATTGTCTCACAGTTTACTAAGTGTGATGCGAGCATGTAAGCACCATACTCTGAATATTAAATAATACTATAATACTGGCCACCTCTCCTTGAAAAAAATAGAAGGACCTGATGCCTGAAGATTATGTGATATGATAATCATGAAAAAGAGGAAGACTGATAAAAGCATGTTTAAAACAATTAAGTACCTATTGGAAGATATTTCAAACTCTTTGTTAACTGATTGTTTGTGTATTTTTACATGTATATGTTTCTTTTAATGACATTCACACCATCTACCTCATCTCTTGTAAAAATGAAAATCACATATTTTTAGCATATGTAATGTTTATCTTATTTCATCTTACCAATAATTCCATGGCAATTTTTTCACTAGTTTAGGATGGAGAAATTGTGGTACAAGAAATTAAAAAATAACCCAAGGACATACATCAAATAGGTGATTAAATTCAAATTAGAAAGCAAGATTGTAGGAATGGAAAATCTATTCTCTTTCAATTCACTTCTGCATCCTTCAAGCAACAGTGAGTCATATGTGTAGGAATTCATATTCTCTTTTCTTGACACTTAATCCAGTCAACTCAACAAAAGTTCCAGAGCTGCATGTAGAAATTTCCAAGGTATAATATGTTGATTTTTTTTCTAAATTTAGAATGAGTTGCTATAACACCATGTACAGAGAAACCCAAATGGAGAGGTGTACCTCACTATTGGAAGCCAAGTGTCTCCAAGAGAAGTATGTTCCAGGAACAAAGTAAAAACAGTAAATTACCTACTGAGCAAACAAGCTATAAAATCATTAATTAGCTTTATATGCTATATTCTGCAAATGCATCACTTTCCAAAGCTGAAAATATCCCCAAAGTTCAAGCCAAGCTTTAGCAAATGAAGCATTATGGAACACGTGATGTTCTTCTTGGGGAAAAAAAAAAAAACAGGACTGCAAAAAGAAAGAAAAAAAGCACACACAATGTTTTGTATTGAAAGTTTGATTTTACTGCTTGATTCCCTGGAAAATTAATGAGAAAATGGGGTGAGATTTCCTTCTACCATTTTTCATTTCTAGTTCATTTAGGTGGTTGGAACTAGTGGAGAAAGCAAAGAAAAAGTTCTGTCAGAATGGTTGATAATGACTTCCAGAATCACATTTAGTGAATTTGACAATAAAAGAGATATCGTATTGAACAAAAGACAGATTTTAATATGTCTAAATGTCATGTAGGCACCTATCTGGAGGAATGTTTTTAGAATACAGTGAATCCTTTGCTATGTTTTATCTTGTTTTCTTATTATAAAAGCAATCAAATGGCCAGTGGGAGATTTGAAAGTTACTATGAAACTCTTAAGTGTCCTAATGAAAACTTTGGAACCTCCTCATCGAACTGTGCATACGACCTCCCAGAAGGAATGCAGTGGTCCCTTCTGCTTACCTTATTCTGATTCCCTACATGCTACTTATTTCCATGTGACACCTTAACATTCAATATTTCATTTGAGTACAAATTTACTGATTCTTAATGTGTACCAGATTTCTTCTTATCTTAAAATTATGCTAGCAAATAAATCAAAGAGTACTCCTGCACAATTAATATTCTCCTGAGGGAGACAGATAACAAATAAATAAGGCGGTTTATTTCAGATGTTCAAAAAATCCATGAAGAAGATGAAACAAAGTGAATCAAAGGCAAACAACTGATAATGATGTGTAATTTAGATAGGGAAGATTCCAGTGATAAAGTGACATTTGATTGGAAACCTGAATGACAAGAAGGAGTCATCTGATAAACTGGATCCAGAGTGTTCCAGGCAGAGAGAAAGTACACTAAAAAATACTGAGTTTGAAAGACCTTGGCCCAAGTTCTCAGAACAAAAGGGAAAATAGTATGGCTGGAGGTTACTGATCATGAAGTATTAGGTTTGAGAGAGAGGAAGGGGTTAGATCGGTAGGGGTATGATACACTTATTTATTTCTGTTTAATTTACTTTGAGTCCTCTGGATCCTTACCACATAGCTGTTGTTCTCTAGACTTCAAAAGCCAATGCCTTTTGCGTTGAACTGAGTCATCAATATTCACTTGAAATAAACTCTAACATTAAACTGCCTAGTATTGTCAGGGGCATATCTATATGTATCATTTTCACATGAACATCTGTCAAGTGAAAATGTGCCAGGAAGCATGCTGCTTTGAAAGCAGTATGGGGAAATGGAAATGGATGAGTTGAGAGTCAGAGATCAACATTTTAACTCTGTTCTTCCACTTAACATCTCTACTACTTTGTCCAGGTTATGTATCTTCTCTTTGCCCTAGTTTCTTTTTAAAATGAAGATAACCATGAATAAATAGATCATTGTTTGCATATATGAAGGACCTTGAAAGAGAGTGAGCTGGGCTCTCTTTCAAGGTCCTCCAACTATGAAGGGTAGAAATGAGGGCAGAAATAAATAAATATCATTTCAGAAGAGCAAAGAGTCAGAAAGGAAATAATATGTTAGAACCTGGTTTGGAGAACTTAAGTAAGTTCAGTAGCCATGTCAAAAAGGAGAGTGAGCATTACCATGCCTTTGATATGGTAAAAGTTCAGAATCATTGGTGAGAAACTATGGTTTTGTTTGTTTGTTTTGCTTTATTTGCTTCTTTCTAAATGAGAAGAGGTCACTCTATGTTCTAACCTAGCATGATTACTGGCACATAATAAGCACTCAATAAATATTTGTTAGATAAATGAACACAGAAAAATGGATGGACAGATAGATGTGCACACCCACATAGACAGCAAAGACTTAGTGCTTGATACAATTCATTCCCTCATATATGCAGTAGAAAGTGACTCAGCCAAATCATGGTACATTCTAGGACTTGGAAGTCTCTTCTGCAATATCTATTTGGTGGGATCATTTGTGAAAACCAGAAAACTTTGTAACTGGTGTAATTAGTGCTTGAGCATAGACAAGGAAGTTTGTTCAGATTAGAATATTAAAATTATTTTGGTGGGTGTCTCACAATTATCTTGGGAATGCCTTCAAAGGAAACTTCCATGGCTCCACATGTAGCAACCAATAAGAATCTCTTAGATTGGAGACAAAGAATCTGTAATTTAGTCTCTTTGTTGACACAGGTGCTAGTTTGAAAGGCTGTATGTCCCCTAGAAAAGCCATGCTTTAATCTAAATCCCATTTCATAAAGGCAGAATAATCCTTATTCAATACTGTATGTTTGAAATTGTAATCAGATCATCTCCCTGGAGATGTGATTAAATCAACAGTGGTTGTTAAGCTGGATTAGGTAGAGGCATGTCTCCACCCATTTAGGTGGGTCTTGATAAGTTTCTGGAGTCCTATAAAAGAGGAAGCATTTTGGAGGATGAGAGAGATTCAGAGAGAGCAGAGCAGAATGACATAGCCATGAGAAGCAGAGTCTACAGCTAAGACCTTTGGAGATGAAGAAGGAAAATGTCTCCTGGGGAGCTTCATGAAACAGGAAGCCACAGATGATGCCATATTTTCCATGTGTCCTTCCAGATGAGAGAGAAACTCTGAGTGTGTTTACCATGTGCCTTCTCACTTGAGAGAAACCCTGAACTTCACTGATCTTCTTGAACCAAGATATCTTTACCTGGATGCCTTAGGTTGGACATTTCTATAGACTTGTAATTGGGACATTTTCTTGGCCTTAGAACTGTAAACTAGCAACTCATTAAATTCCCCCTTTTAAAAGCCATTCTGTTTCTGGTATATCGCATTCCAGCAGCTAGCAAACTAAAACAATGCATATGTTCCTAAACATTGATAATCTCTATTTTAATTCCTTAAAAGCATCTTGCTTTCCATTTGGTTTCACTTGTGGGGGATATAAAGAAAGGCAAGTCACTGACTCTATTATGAAGCAAAATTACAAATATGAGTATGGTTCTCCAATTATATCTAAAAGGATTACTTGGATAAAATAAAACATGAGAGGAAGAAAAGCAGGGAAGAAATGCATGTATAAAGTTGTAGAGTTTCTAAGATTACAATATTTTAGTTTGCTAAAGCTGCTAGAATGCAATATACCAGAAATGGGTTGACTTTTACATAGAGGATTTATTAATTTAACAATTAATAGCTCTTAGACCATAAAAATGCCTAACTCAAGGCTCTAACAGGACAGTACCTGGCCTCTGAAGACAGGCTGCTGGCATCCAGGACACTTCCATTAACTAGGAAACCTCTGTCGCATGGGAAGGCACATGGCCAGTATCTGCTAGTCCTTTACTCCTGGGTTTTATTGCTTTCATCTTCTGGTTCCAGTGGCCTCCTCTCTGAACTTCTGTGGACCTTCTGTTAGCTTCTTCAGGGTTTTTCTCTAGGCTCTTTGTTTTTTTTTTTTTCTGTGTGTCCTTTCTCCTTTTATAAAGGACTTAATCTCCAGATTAAGACCCACTTTGAATGGGGTGGGTCACACTTCAATTGAAATAACCAATTAAAGATTTCCATCTCCAATAGGTCTGTACCTACAGAAATGGATTAAAATGTACATAACAGTTTCAAATCATCAGAACTAGAAATATGTGTATGGTTCTCCAATTATATCCAAAATAATTTTTTGGATATAGTAAAATATGAAGAAAAAAGTTGAGAAGATATGCATGTATAAAATTGTAGAGCTTTTTAGATAACAGTAAATCCTGTGTTAGTCAATAAAGTGTGATGTGGCTACTATACTTCAGATAGAAATTGTATACTCATCAGAACTAGGGTAATGATACCTAGTCCTGTCAGACTACCAAAGGAATGCTGTGTGCATTTTTAGGTACCAACTTTTGAAAGCACATTCATCAAAATGAAGTGGTCCAGTTTGGAAAGCAATTTTGTAGGAGAAATAACCAAAGAAAGTCTGTCTTTGACTTGGATGAAATGGCATTCAGCAACTACGAAATTTATTCTCAAATTACTGGAGTGCCGGTGTGAGATTCCTTCTGAGGGGAATAGGAGAGGAGAGGGAGTTATTGAATGCTGCAGCATGGCTTATTTAGGCTCAATATAAGGGTGGGTCTATTACTTGTTCTATCAAGAGATATAAAAATTATGGAAAGATTGTTTAAAATATGAGAAAATGGTATCTGTAATTCTTCACTCTAATATGCATGTTCATTTTTTCATCTCTTCTGATTTCGTCCATATCTATGCCTGTTTTTTAGAATAATTTTTATCATTGTACATGCATGTGCATATCTTATTTATCCTTATATTCTAAGATTTTCATTGGATTTGTATTTATTGATTTGATGTTAACACAATGGTCCATCAAATGATGCAATAAAATAATCAGTTTTCTTTCTATTGAATATGTACGTAGGAAAAACTCTGAGCAATAAAGATAAAAAGTGAAATGGATACCTCAAAATAACTGAACCTTAGGGCTCAGGTAATGTTTTGAGGTTATCTCCACATATAACCACATTTTATGAAGAATGGGGGATCACAGGAGAAAGGAGGTCTACTTGGGACCGTTGGTAAGTAGAAGAATTATTTCTTCTGATCCCTGTGTCAATGCTCTTTTTACACCACCTCACTGGGAGAAAACATTTCTTTTAAAGTACTCAAATGGGGTCACGATGGCCAGGTGCATCATAGAAGGGATTCAAAACATCAAAGGGAGGACATGAGTCTGAGCTTCAAGAGCCTTTCTGATGGAATTGTATGACTTTCCATAATAAGGGCTAGAAGGGAGGAAGGAGAGATCATGTACCCTATAGCAGCCTGAGAATATTCTCTAAAGGACAGGAATAAACTGAACTGGAAAGACTATGGAAGGTTCTCAACTATTAACTGTGCTCAGTTATATATATTGCTATGGCAGAAAGGTATAATGAATCTAACATTGCAATAAAAAGATTGTAAATATCCAATATCCATTATTTCATTGATACCGCACAAGAAATTGCAGCTACTTTCCATGATTATTCCATTTTATAAAAGGGAAAGGAAGCGGGGTGGAATCAGGATGTGCTATTAAGAAAGAACTTAAGCCTAGCAAAGGCTCTTTATCTTTCAATCTTCTATTTGTCTGTCCAACCATCTTAGGCAAACAAGTTTAATTTGAAAAATAAGCTTTCTGAAAAGTCTTCAGATCGAACCAATGAGTGTTTAAAGGTATTTCCCAGGGCTAACACCAGGTGCCATTATGCATGCCAGATGGATGTTTTTATACTTGTCTCTCTTTAATTTTTTTAAATCCTATTTTTATAACAGTTCTTAAAATCAAAGCTAATTAAAACAGTATTTCTACTTTATTTGCAAAAGATATCTACTTCCAGATTTGGTCGGCTATGTATGGCTGCCTATAATTTCTCACTTAAGAGGGTAATTTATTCATGACACTAATTGATGATGAAGTGATTATTAAAGCTACATGGTGTGTCATTCCTTTCACTTTCTGTGTCATTTTACAATGAGTCAGGATCTGTCTTTTCTGAATCTCTGTGCCAGGATAATTACATGGTCATATGTAAATCTCCCCATCCCACTTCTATGATTTTTTGAATGAAAACCAGGCTTGGAATTACTGTAGATCCACAACCATTTTATACACATCATAAAAGGACTTTCAGAATTTAATATGAACTGTTAGGTGAAATTAATTTGAAAGAGCAGTTTGAGGACATGCTATCAGAAATTAACTTTAGTGGTAAGTTTGGAGGGCTTTAAACTTAAGCCAATTGAAAGCTGCAGGATTATGCATTTATTCTCTTTACTAACTTCTTGTTAAGACACTCTGTGACTTGTCCTTTATTTTATGACAAGATACTTGAAAGGTTGATTTGTGTGAGTCATAGTCATAATTGTTAGGCAGTATAAAAAGATAATAGATTCCGGAACTCCTTTTTTATTATATATTTTTAAAGATCTTAATAGACTACCGTGAACTTTTGCACTATTAAATCTAAAATAGCATCTTATAAGGGTTTGACTTCAGACATCAAATCAAACTTCAAAAGTGAATAAAAATCAAGCCCCTTATTGATAAACTTATTTCATTTTAAAATAATGTATGGATTATTGCCCTTATGCACAATGTGGAAACTTGGGCATATAAATTGAAATCTCTCACAATCACAGAATGATTTTCAACTTCAGGGGTTTTGCGGGGAGAGGATTATCATCAACTCCAAACCCAATATAGTGCCAAATATATGGCTAAATATTAACATTGCCTTTCTTGCTACTATTTGGGTCAAAAGTCTAGGTTTGGCATCTCCCTTTTCTTGCACCAATATCTAACCAGTCAGAAGAGCTTGAGGGCCATGCTTCAAAATTAACAGAAATCCCATTCTCTGCATCTTAGACCCTAAACTATCCTTCCCTTCTGAACTATCACCCCCTTTTGGGTTCTTTGATACTTTAGTGCCTTGAATTCTGCTCTTCTCTCTTGCCTATTTTTCACTCACTCTTCTTGTTGCATTTATGCTAAATATATTCACATATCAAATGCATTAATCTTCTAGTGTAGCCAGGGATGAACTAGAGTCCTATTGGGTAGAGGAACCTGACAAGGAGGCTTTATTGTTTTCTCTCACAAAATTGAAACACAGGCCTTGCACTCCTGTGATGGTTGGATTGCCGCCCCTCTGAGTCTCTTCAGAATCCCCTCTGTTACTTGTACTGACATCAGTCCCTCTAAGCACATTCAGACAGGAACGATGTAAGTCAAGGCCTTGAAGGGTTGATATAGAAATGAGCATTGTGGTTGTATTGGATAGATGATTTAATTCCCATCGCCCTAATTTATGAGAAAGCAAGTGACTGAGAGGAAAGATGAGATCTAAGGAGACATGCTAAGATAAGAGAGGAAAATAGATTGAGTTTTTACACTATTCAGGGGCTATTTTAAATGTTTTCATTTTTAATCATCTAATATTCATTAAAATGCTGGAGATTGATATAATATTTATTTTCAGTTTAAGAAAATGAGACATGCTATCTGCGAGTAAAAGATTTACCTTATTATGAATATATCTAATAGTTTTGGGTAATGATTGCAAAGTGCAGAGCTCTGAGAAAATCAGATCTCCACATGAGAAGTGTCAAGATTTTGCAATCTTTAGATGCTGAGCACCCTCTCTTTGTCCCTCCAGGTCTACTCTCCACCCTTCTCCAAAAGGCTCACTTTGCTTTTAGTTTCAAGTTTCCTGCATCCACTTGGAGATGTGTTGACATATCAGAGGATAGTAACAGAGGAAATTTGGAATTTGTATTCTCCCTTTTCCTTCCCTGCAAGGCCCCTTCCTCCAGGTTACACTGCTATTTCAGCAGGAATTTTATTATAGCTGCTGCTGTGGTCCCAATAACTCTTCCTTCACTTTGACCCTGAAGGCCTAGGGTAGATATTGCACTTTGTTTTGCTAGTACTGGGATAATCACTAGTATACGGTTCTTTTGTTTTTGAATGATGCTACAACTTAAGACACAATTTTATTTAGAGAAATTGTAGGCTTACAGAAAAATCATATAAAAATAGAGAATTCCCATATGCTATCCCTCCCCATTATTAAAACTCTGCATTAGTGCAGTACCTTTGTTATAACTGATGAAAGAATATTATAATTGTACTGCTAACTATAGTCCATAGTTTATGTTAGGCTATATTTTTCCACTATATTACCCTAATATTAACAGTTTGCATTATACAACATTTTTAAGTAATTAAAATTTTATCAAGCTTTTTTATTTTGAGATAATAGAAGATTTACATGCAGTTTAATGAAAAAAATGCAGAGTGATATCATGTATGCTTTATCCGGATTCATCCAACGGTTACATCTTGAAAACACAGTATCATAACCAAGATGGGACAATGATATAATCAGGGTATAGAATATTGCTATCCCTACAAGAATACTTTCTGCTACCGTTTTATAGCCACACCTACACCGTTTTGCCCCATCTCCTCCTTAACCCTTGCTAACCACTTATCTTTTCATATCTCTAATTTTGTCATTTAAAGAATGTCTTTTAAATCAAATCATACAATATGCAACCTTGTTGTTTGGCTTTTTTTTTTTAACTCAGAATAATTCTCTGGAGATTCTTTCAGGATTTTATGTGTATCGATAGTTCACTCTTTTTTATTGCTGAGTAAAATTCTGGTTATGGATGAAGCACAGTTTATTTAGCTATTCAATCACTGAAGGGTATGTGGTATGTGGGTTTTTCCAGCTTGGGGCTATTATGAACAAAATTGCTGCAAACATTCAGGTACAGAATTTTGTGTGGACATAAGGTTTCATTTCTCTGGGATAAATACTCAAGAATGCAATTGCTGGGTTTTATATTACTTGCAAATTCTTATACAAATTGTTTTTCAGAGTGCTTGTACAATTTTGCATTCCCAACAAAAAGTATGAGGGATCCGTTTTCTCCACATCCTCACCAGCATTTGGTGGTCACTATTTTTTATTAGAGGAATTTTAGATATATATGTAGTGATTTGTCCCTGTGGTTTTAATTTGTATTTCCCTAATAACTAATAATGTTGAACATTTTTAAATATGCTTATTTGCCATCTGTATAGCCTCTCCAGTGAAATATCTGTTCATATATTTTGTCTGTTTTCTTTTGGGTTTTCTTTTTCTGTTGAGTTTTGAGAGTTCTTTATGTATTCTAGATACTAGTCCTTTGAGGGATATGTGGTTTACAACTATTTTCTCCCTGTCTGTCGCTTATGTTTTCATAATTTAAATGCAGAGCAAAATTTTTAATGGATGAATTCCAGTTTATAGACCTTTCCATTTATGGGGTGTGCTTTGAACATCAAGTCTAAGAACTCTCTGCTTAGCCCTAAGCCCCAAGGATCTTCTCTTATCATTTTTTTCTAACATCTTATAATTGTACATTTTACATTTAAGTCCATTATCCATTTTGAATTAACACTTGTATAAGCAGGAAATGTGAGAGGCAAGTTGAGATTTTTTTTCCTTGTCTATGGATCTTGAATTCCTCCAGCACTATTTATTGAAAAGACTATCCTTCATGGAACTAACTTTGCACTTTCACAAAAATCATTTATGCGTAAATGTGTGGATCTCTTTCTGAGATTTCCATTCTTTTCAAGTGGTTTATGTGTCTATTCCTCCTTCAATATTACATGTCTTGATTAATGTAGTTGTATAATTATGTGAAATCAGGTAGAATAATTCCTCCAAATGTACTCTTATTTTTACAATGTTTTTTAGCTATTCTAGTTCTGAAAGGTTATTTCATACAAATTCTAGAGTAATCTTGTCTATATCATGAAAAACATTAGCGATATTTTGATTGCATTAAATCTGTATATCATTTGAGAAGAATTGATGTCTTTCAACCCATGCACGTTATATGCCTTGCAATTTATTTAGAACTCCTTGTGTTTCTTCCATCAACACTGTGTAGTTCTCAGCCTACAATCTGGAACATATTTTGTTAGATTTACACCAGTCTGTCCCTCCTTCCATCCCTCCCTCTATTCATTCTTTCTCTTTCTCTTTCTTCATCTCCCTCTCTCTCTCATCACTCCTCCTCCCTCCCTCCTTTGCTTTAGCAATTGCCATGGTAATACATATTTTAATTTCAGTGTCCATGTATTAATTGTCAATATATAAGAATACAATTGTCTTTGTGTATTTATCTTGTACCATGTGGCCTTGCTGAATCTACTTATTACTTCTAAGAGTTTTACTTTTTTGTAGATTTCTTGGACTTTCTACAAAGGCATCTCTATCATGCACAAATAGGGACAGTTTTACTGCTTCCTTTTTTACTTAATGCTTTTTTATTTCTTTCTTGGCATTATTTACCAGTTAGAATTTTCAGCCCTGTGTTGCATAAGAGAAATTAACACAAATATCCTTGCCTTGCTCCTAATCATATTGGGAAAGCATTCGCATTTTCTGACTAAATGTCACGTGAGCTGTAGGTTTTTTTGTAGATTTATTTTGTCGAACTGAAAATTTCCCACTATTCTTACTTTTCTAAGTAATTCATTCTTGAATTTTGTCAAATGATTTTGTTGCATAACTTGATAAGATGTTGTGATGTTCTAGTTTAGCCTATTAATATGGTAGAGTACATTGATTTGTTTTCAAGTATTAAATCAATCTTGCATTCTTGGACTGAAACTCATTTGGTCATAGTGCGTAATCATCTCAAAGTATTAATGGAATTCTATTTGATGATATTTTGAGTATTTTTGCATCTATATTCATGAGGGTTCTAGGTTTATATATATATATATATATATATATATATATATATATATATATATAGTACTACCTTTGTTTCTGGTGTGAGGAGAATACTAGCTTTATAAATTCATAAAATGAATTGGGAAGAGTTTCCTCCTTTCCTATTTTTGGAAGATATTGTGTAGAATTGGTATTAATTATTTTTGAGATGTTCATTACAATTCTCCAGTGGAACAATTTAAGATTGGGGATTTCTTTGGGGGAGTTGTTAAATTAGAAATTCAATTTCCTTAAAAATTATGGGGCTAATCAAAATATCTATTACATATTGTGTGAATTGTAACAGTTCATGTCTTTGAGGAATTGGTTTATTTCATCTAAGATGTTAAATTTAGATTTGTAGAGTTGTTCATAGTGTTTTCCTTCCTGTTGTTTTGCAGGGACTTGCATAATATCAGCTCTTTCATTCTTGATATTGGCAATCTGTGTTTGCTCTCTCTCTTTCACCCTCTCTCTTTCTCTCTTTCTCTTTCTGTCAGTCTAGCTAGAGGTCTCTCAATTTTATTGATCTTTCTAAAGACCCAGGTCTTTGTTTTACTGATTTTCTCTGTTGATTATCTGTTTTCAGTCACATTGATTTCTGCTCTTATCTTTACATCATTCATTTCTCTTTATTTTGTTTGATTTTGCTCTTCTCTTTCTAGGTTCTTGAGGTGAAGAACCTGATTTGGGACTTCACTCTTTTCTAATGTATGCATTTAGCACTTGCTATAAATTTCTCTCTTGGCACGCATCCCACAAATTCTGATGTATTTATCTTCATCCTGTTTAATGCATGTTTTAATTTCCCTTGAAACTTCCTCTTTGACCATTGAAAATGGTACCTCAGAAAAGTCATGTTTTAATCCTGATTCAATTTTGTAGAGGCAGCAGTTTCTTTTAATCCTGATTCAATACTATAGGTTGGAATCTTATGATTGGATTATCTCCGTGGAGCTATGACGCGCCCAATTGTGGATGTGACCTTTGATTAGATGGAGATGTGATTCCACCCATTACACATGGGTCTTGATTAGTTTATGTAATCCATTAAAAGAAGAAACACTTTGGAGAAACAACAGAAGCCTCAGCGCTTACAGAAACTTCACAGCAGAGCTAACACAGATGCCAACACATGGATAACAGAGACACGGATGTTTGGAGTTGCCTGGAGCCCAGAACATTTTAAGTACAGAACCTGGAGAGAGCCAAGAGAAGCCAAAAGATATAAGCCAGCACTAGAGAAGCAAAGTGAGGACCCCCCACAGGAATAGGCTGAAAGCAATGGAGCCCAGGAGCAGGAGACCAGCGGATGCCAGCCACATGACTACCCAGCTGACAGAGATGTTTCTAACGTATCAGCCTTTCTTGAGTGAATGTAACCTTTTATTGGTGCCTTAATTTGGAAACTTTCACTGTCTTAGAACTGTAAACATGTAACTTATTAAATTCCTTTTTTAAGAAGCTATCCCATTCCAGGAGCCTGCCCATGCCAAAAAAAAAGCCATTCCAGTTCTTGTACACCACATTCCAGCAGCTTACAAACTAACACAGGCTTATTGACTATTTAGTAATCTGTCATTTAGTGTCCAAGGGTTTGAAGACTTTCCTGTTATCTTTGTTATTGATTTCTAGAGAATCATATGGAGAACCTACTCTATATTATTTCAATTCTTTTAAATTTGTTGGCCCAGGAGATGGTCTATATTGGCATGTTAGTATTTGAATGCTTGAAAAGAATGTGTCCTTTGTTGTTGTTGGAGGTTATGTTTTATAAATGTCAATTAGATCGGGTTGGTTAATGGTGTTGTTGAGTTCCTCAATGCTCTTGATTTTCTGTTGAGTTGTTCTAACAATTTTTTGGAGAGGGGTCTTGAAGTTTCCAATTTTAATTGTAGATTTTTCTATTTTTCCTTTTGGCTCTTCAGCTTTTTATTTCACATATTTTGCAGCTCTTTTGTTTGCTGCATATACTTTTTGAATAAAATTTTATTGATATATATTCACTACACCATATAATTGATCCAAAGTATACAATCAGTGGCTTATAATCTCATCACATAGTTTCATGTTCATCACCACAGTCCATTTTAGAACATTTTCATTACTCCAAAAAGAAATAAAAATTGAAAAGAAAACCCAAAACATCCCATAAACCTTATCCTCTCCTATTATTTTTGAACAGTTTTATTCATACACTATACATCCATCCTAAGTGTATGAACAGCAGCTCTTGGTATAATCACATAGTTATACTCCACCACTAAAATTAATATGAGAACATTCTCATTTCTTCTGAAGAAAAAAAAGTCCTATAGCCTTATGTCCCACTATTATTGACATTTAGCTTTGGTATAGTGCCTTTGTTTCTATTAATGCAAAAATATTATAATCTTATTGTTAATTATAGACCTTAGTTTACAGTGATTGTATTTTTCCCATATACCACCCTAATATCAGCACCTTGTAATATGATGTATATTTGTTCTCATCCATTCATGTAAAAACACTCTTATATTTTTACAGTTAACCACTGTTTGTCCACTCTTAAGTTTTCTCTATGTGAAATGTCTCAGTTTTCATGCTCTGGCTTTCCTTCTGGTGACATACATGACTCGAGCCTTCCTTTTTCAACTGTCCTCATACTAATAAGCCATGTCAGTTACATTTACAGTATTGTGTTACCATCACACAATATTGTGTTATCCATTTCTGAACCTTTACAATCAATATTATTGAACATTTTATACTCCTTAATCATCGATTTGCTGCATATACTTTTAGAATCATTATGTTTTCTTGGAGGATTGGCCCATTTATCACTATTATATAGTGTCTTTCTCTGCCTCTGCTAGTTTTCTTTGCTCTGAAGTCTATTTTATTTGTTATTAATATAGCCACTCTTGCTTTTCTTTGCATGATATTTTTTATGATTTTTGCATGATATAACTTTTCTTACCTTTTATTTTTATTTTCAATCTGCCTATGTCATTTATTTGAAGTGAGTTCATTGTAGACAGTAGGCAGCTGGATAATTTTAAAAATCTGTTTTGTTTATACCTGTCTTTTAATTGGTGTATTTAGATGATTTACACTTGATGTAATTATTGTTATATTATGGCTTGGGTCTGCTATTTTATTTTGTTTTCTGTTTGTCCCCTCTATTAGTCAGTTCCCTGTTTTATTTTTTTCTGTCTTCCTTTGGGCTACATAAACATTTTTTAGAATTTCATTTTTTATCATCTACTGTTTTGAAATATATAAGTAGACAGACTTTTAGTGGTTGTCTTAGATATTACATTATTTATGCATAACTTGGTCTACTGGTGACATCATTTCGCCAGTTGGAATGAAGTATAGAAATCTTGCCTCCTTTTATCTTTTTTCACTCTTCCTCATTCATAATCTAATTACCTTAAATATTTTCTTTACATACATTAAAACCACATCAGATAGTGTTATAATATTTACCTCAACTTACGCACTTTAGAAAACTCAAAATGCAACAGAAATTCTATTGTATTATTCATATTTTTGTTCACCATATTTTCTTCCTTCCTTGTATCCCACAATTCCTTATTTTATTGTTTCTGATCTGTTTACACATTTTCCTTTAGGCATTATTCTAAGATTGATCTGCTGACAACAACTTCTCTTGGTTTTCTTTCATCTGTATGTGCTTTGTTTTGCCCTTCATTCTTTTAGCACTTGAAAAATGTGCCAATTCCTTCCTTTTGTGCCTCCATGATTTCTGAAGCCAAGTCATCTGACATTTGATTTTTTCCTCTAAAAAAAAGGTGCATTTCTCTCTCTGCTTTCTAGTTTATTTTTCTCTTCTTTTTCTTTACTTTTCAGAAGTTTGATATGGTATGTCTTGGTGTGGATTTTAGTGTACTCTACTTGAGATTTGCTCAGTTTCTTAAATCTGTAGGTTCATGTCTCTTGCCAAATTTGAGATTTTGGGGCCGTCATTTCTTCAAGGAACATTTTAGCTCTGCTTTCTTTCTCCTCTCCATCTGGAATTCTAATAAAATAGATGTTAGATCTTTTATTATAGTCCTATAATTTCCTGAGGTCTCTATTCACCTTTAGTCAATCTATAATCTCTCTGATGTTCAGATTGGATAATTTCTTTTGTTTTATCTCCCAGTTCACTAAACTTTTCTTCTTTTTTTTTTTTTTTAAATTTGCATATGGGCAGGAGGCACCATGGATCAAACTCCAGACCTCCAGCACGGCAGGTTGGAGCTCTGCCTGCTGAGTCACGGCAGTCGCCCTAAACTTTTCTTCTTTTCCCCTCTATTTTTCCATTTAACCCATGCACTAATGTTTATTATTATTATTATATTTTTTAGTCTAAATTTCCATTTGATTCTTCTTTAAACACCTATTTCTTTATTGAGACTTACTATTTATTTGTTTAGACTGTCTTTCTCTTTCATTTGCTTCAAGTGCTTTCATAATTGCGTTTTGAAGTATTTTTTGATGCTGCTCTAACATCTTTGTCAGATAATTCTAACATTTCTGTCATCTTGGTGATGTCATCTTTTGACTGCCTTTTTTTCATTCTATTTGAGATCATCTTATTGGCATGGTGAGTGATTTTCAATTAAAACCTGGATATTTTGAAGTCTTATTTGATGAGGCTCTGGAACTTATTTAAATTTTCTCTTTTAGCTCTTGCAATGGATAATATTTACCACTTTAGTAAAATCAAATGAGGGAGAATTCCAGGTTCCTGGATAAGACTCTGTTGGCACCTGCAGGTGGAAGGTCATTCCTCATTACTTCCCATCAGGCCACCACTGATATCCTCATTCTGGAAAGGGTAGAAGTGTCCTACCATTGTTCCCCACATGACCTCTGCTAATACCATTGGGACAGAGTTGGGGGATGGGGTGTAGCAGGGATTGCATTGTTAGACGGTGGTGAAAGTTCTGATTCTCCACTATGCTTCGTCTGACACCTCTGATTATATTCTTGCTTACCACAGTGGTGGGGGGAGATTACAAGCCCAGCTATTTACTTGGCTTTCTTACACCGATGCTGTGCCTAATTACAGCCTTGCAGAGGTGGAAGTCTAGGTTCTCCATTGGACCTTTGTTGATGTGAATAGTGTTGGTGCCACAGATTTTCTAGTAGTGCTTTGCTGGAGTGGAGCAGCTGTTACCTAACAAATTTCATCTTGTTAAGCATCTGCTTTGGTGACAGAGAACAGACTACCATTGGAGTTTTTGTTTGTTTGTTTGTTCAATGTCCATGCTCATTGGCATTTCCAGGTTGCTGGCTTCTTCCACTCCTAGTCTGGGATATCTGAGGCTAAAAAAAAAAAAAAAAAAAACCCGAAGGAACAAAGCCAAGGGAACTCACTACTGAGTCATCTGTTGCCTTCCAGATCTATACCTGGTCTGCCTTCTTCTCTTCACCTTTCAGAGTGTTCTTCTTAAATATATTTTACATATACTGTCTTAGGTTTTAAGTTGTATGTAGCAGGAGGGATAGGGAAAGTATGTGTTCTCCATCTTCCTGAAAGTGAGTATGCCTTCCATACCTGTTTAAATAATCCTTCATAAGCTTTTCTTCAGTTATCTGGTTGAGTGAAACATCTGTTTTCTTCAGAAACTCTGACTGTTACACATTTTATCACTCCTAAAAGACTGACTTTCATGGCAGGATAGGTGCCAGATTCATATTTCTATTCTTTGAAAAATACCTAAGTCTATAATAATTTAAAAGTCACAAAAATTTCCATATCCCCAGTTTGCCATTTTAGCTATCTCTCATCGTTATTTTTATGAAAACGTGTAATAAAATCTCTTTACAAAGCAAACCATTATGGTCTGTGCATTCAAGTTTGACAACTACAGGAAAATTTTTGTCCTGAAAACCTATCCACCTAAGTATAGGGGTGAGGAAGAAGCCAAGGGTTTACCACCATGTCATGGTGGCCAGGACCTAGATGAGATGGAACCACATTAAGACTGGACATGATACTCATTACAAACAGTAATTACTTCTATTTTACCACTTAAACCACAGTACAGCAACGCATTTCTCCGCCTTGGCTACATATTCTTGAGGCCACAGATCTGGCCTTGTTCCTACAGTGTCTATATTAGTCCCTTATAAAAAGAAGGTAACTGGCAAAAGGTTTTAAATGTATTACCCATATATGTACATGGTCACCTGTATATATTACACTTAACATACTCCAAAAATGCTTAATCAAAGAATGCTTGGTACATATTTCTTGAATAAAACATCTCAAGATGAAAATATATTTCCTTGAAAAAAATTTAACAGCGTCAATAAAATATTGCATTTTTCAAGCATATATCAGCATGCGCAAGGATAATAAAATGGATACAATAGACATAAAGTCACATTATTAAAGTAGTTGAATTAATGTCATCCTTTAGAAGGGTACAGATTGTTTCTCTATCATTTTATTATATTTTGAAACTTAATTTTGACTGGCCTCCAGAAAACTCTAGTCCAACGAGAAACAACCTTATTTGTGTATTTTTTTTAAAATTATAAGATAGAGTCTTCTGAAATTATGTTTCTGAATTACCAGTTAATAAAGGTCAATCGTCAAGGATCTTGATTGGTTGAAACTGATTTCATTAGGCATGTTATGGTAATACAGGAGATGATGAAAAACCCATCTTATTAACAGCAATTTGAAAGCCAGGAATCATTCTCGGATAATAGCATGCAGAATTCTTCAAGCTATTGAAGTGTACAGAAGATGTTAAAATAAGCCATGGTGCTCTAAATGGAGAATTTATCCTATATAAGAGGGATGAATTTATGCTAATTGTTCATTTAGAGTGGATAAAATTGCCTTCTACTTTAGAAAGCACTGACCTCATCATGGATTTGTGAAGTTGGAAGCTGAAAAAAAAAGGACTAATTTTTATTTTTAAAGACCAGAAAATAACGAGGAAAATAAATCAGTGCCCCAGCAGCCAAGAATCAAATGATGCTATGGATATAGTCTAATAAATATCAAATATATATATATAAAAGACTCCTAACTAAATACCAATGGCCACACTCATCAAATGTTTTCACATATCATCTTAGGTATTTTAGTTCCAGAGTGTGTGTATGCTTTTTGTTTTCTTACTGTGAATTTTCAACAGAGAACAGAGTCAAGTTAGAAGCAGTATAGCCATGGCTGAAATGAGTTGAAGAGTACCAGAACCCCTGCCAAAAAATGAGGACTGATTGTGTTACAAAAGAAAAGTTGCATTCTCCATTACTTCAAGCACTTTTACATCATATGCTGAAAAAATGACTCCTTTCTTCCAGGAACATCTGAAGGGGAATGTATCAAGCCTTTATTTGATAGATAATCATCATGAAGAAAAGCAATTGGGACAAACAAACGCACGTTGAGGTGGCTATTGTTTTGTAACTGGGAGAAATGTATGCACACATTTGATAATACTGTCATTGTATTTATTAAATGGGCTCCCAATATCACATTTACTGTTGCTATCTAATAAGGATGAAAATATTTAAAAATTTATGCAAGAGGCTGACATATTATTTAGTACATCCCTCAATCATTTTACAGATGAGAAAACTGATTGCTGTAAAGATGGGACTAATATATTCTTTTCCTTTTTTAATTCTAGACTTTTTCCACAGAAAAACTTAGCCTACAATTTTTCATGTGAACTTTTCCCAAGAAGATGGTAAAGGAAAATTGAAGTGATTGACAACCCCCCCATCAGTCCCTTCTCCAACCACTCCAAAGGAAGGATATTTAAACTAAAATAAATTCACCTTGTAGAGAGAGGGTAGGAGGGTTACATCTCTACATTTCCTACCTCTTCACAGACAGGGTCTGTGCTGTCCTACCCTAAAGTCATAAGCAAAGTAAAATGACAGGAAAGGTTTTATTTAAGATTACACTTTTTCAAAAACTCTAAAGGACAACTTATGATTCTTACATTGGTGTAGGACAACTAACACTGTGGCATGCTTCCATATATATGTAACTGATTTAGTTGTTCAATACTATTTTATTGGCATGTATTCTTAAAGACTTAAATCCCCATGTGAGATATCTGTGTACTGTAATATCTACTCCCAACCTCAATGAGTTATAGTCCTGGAAATGGGATTCAAGTTTGTTCTGAACACAAAAGCACAGATGTTTGTTTGTTTATTTTATAAGCAGGAAGAATGAGAGGGAGGAAGGGAGTGGGAAAAGAAAAGGAATTAAAAAAAAATACCTTGTACATTGTTAAAAGTCACGTGTATGGATTACGCACTACATGATTTAGTGTACAAATTGCACCATCATGTTTTTGTTCATGGAATTTGAACATAGAGAAGAGTCAAAAAAGTAAGAATATTTTACAATCTCAAGTTTCACTAATCCTTTTAAATTCTCTTTAAGAGAATATAGTGATTTCATTTGACTCACATAGCAATTAGCATAAAGCAATATTTCTTCAAGTATGGTCTCCAAATCATATCAGCATACCCTGGGAGCTTGTTAGAAATGCAAGGTCCATACATATGATGGAATATTATGCAGCTTTAAGACAGAATAAAGTTATGAAGTATGTAACAACATGGATGGACCTTGAGAACATTATGCTGAGTGAGACTAGCCAAAAACAAAAGGACAAATACTGTATGGTCTCACTGATATGAACTGACATTAATGAATAAACTTGGAATATTTCACTGGTAACAGAGACCATCAGGAGATAGAAGTAGGGTAAGGTATTGGGTAATTGGAGCTGAAGGGATACAGACTGTGCAACAGGACTGAATACAGAAACTCAGAAATGGACAGCACAATATTACCTAACTGTAATACAATTATGTTAAAACACTGAATGATAGAGGCAGGAGGGCTGAGGGCATAAATGAAATCAGAAAGAAAGATAGATGTTAAAGATTGAGATGGCACAATCTAGGAATGCCTAGAGTGTATAATAATAGAGACTAAATGTACAAATTTTAAAAATTTTTGCATGAGGAAGACAAAGGAATGTCATTACTGTAGGGGACTGAAAATAGGTGGTAATTAATATTTTAAAATGTCACCTTATGTGTGAGACTAAAGCAAAAAATGTTTATTTGGTACAAAATTTAAATTTTGACTAGTGCATTTCCTAATATAACTTACATAGATAGTTTGATTGAACACCATAAGTACTTGGAATCTCAAGTAGGACATGAGGTTTTGTTGGTTTGCCCAGAGTGATGCCCCGATGAATCCCCGAGTGATTCGATCAGTGAGTGGAAAAAAAAAAAAGAAAAAGAAATGCAAGGTCTTAGGCCCTTTCCCCCAACCTACTGTGTCAGAAGCTCAGGGGGTAGAACCCAGAAATCTGTGTTTTCAAAAGTTTGAGAGCACTTGCTTGTAAGTACATAGTGTACTGTACATTTTAGAGTTACTCTCCTGAGAAATTTCTTAAGACATATAGTGAATATAATAAGGATTTGTCTTTTTCTAAGAGCAAAGAAGAGGAAAAAATATTTTGAGACTGATGGAAATGATCTTTTTTCCATGTAGTTGTTCATTCTTTTCAAGTGTCAAAGGTGAAATTCAAATAATTAGAGAATAGTGGGAACGCCAGCAAGCTGCTTCATCCCTGATAACTGCCAGCATTGTCCCTAATACAGAAGGATAAAGGCAGTCGCTTAGGCAGAAATGGGTTGTTATCTGTATAGTGTGACTTCAGGGTCTGCAAATTAATCCTTTCGGTCCTACTTCTCCATTTGATAGTTGAAATTGAAAGTCTTTGTGCGTATCAAGTGACTTATAGAGGTGAACATGCAAATAGTTGAAGAAAAGGTAGCACTTTCCCAAGTTAGCTGGGAAACAAGAGATAAATGTACTTAGATATATTTGAGATCATTTTTTACATTAAGGACCCCTGAGTGAATAATATATATGAAGGTTGAAGTTAGCTATTGAGGAATAATATATTTGAAAATATTATTCAAGACCACACATGTGAACTGGAAAGTCATCTAAACAAATTCTCTAGAAACTTTCCCAGGTCCAATACAGGGAAAGGAAACATTTTCTTCATTATTTGGCTTAATGTATTTTACATTAATTTGTTTAAAATTGATGATTTATTTAGGAAATTAGAAGAAAAAACACTAATGTACATTTTCTAGTCTATCAATCATTGTAAATGAAGTGGAAATTTAATCACATAAGCAACTGTTTTTATGTTACCAAATTAGTCTGAATTATTATTTTAATTGAAAGTTCAATTGGAAAGTAGAAAATTGTATTTTGTGAGCTTGGTGAGCCACTTTATTTCCCCTGGCCTCTGTGTTATGCAGAAAATACAAGGGGATAAGACTAGATCTGTAATTTCTATATGGGATGTAGGGAGCCCTCAAAGATGATTATGAATAATCATCAGTCTTATTAGCAGCCACAGTTGGGAAGGAGAGAGGGACCGAGACTCGAGGCTCAAGTGAACAAGAGGTAATGTAATTTTTATGGTTTCGTATATCAGGCTTCCTCACAATAGTATATGCTGGGAGTAACATTTCTATTAAAACTGTTTGGAAGCAACTGACTGAGCTGGCCTCTATTTTCATTTCTATTTCTAAAGTTTTATACTCTCCTACAGTTGGTTTGGTTGTGAGAGATGTTTCATTCATCATGGCATGTACCATTATTTATGATA
Organism: Myrmecophaga tridactyla; assembly: GCA_004026745.1. Classification (NCBI taxonomy): domain Eukaryota; kingdom Metazoa; phylum Chordata; class Mammalia; order Pilosa; family Myrmecophagidae; genus Myrmecophaga; species Myrmecophaga tridactyla. Next base: position 65,748 of record PVIY010003069.1, read on the forward strand.
TTTGTGGTACTTGATGGATTGGATTTCATGGCTTGGAGTTTGTTTCCTCCCCATTTGAAGACAAAATTGTGTTTGGGATTTATTTATAGACTACAGTGAAGTCCTCCTTAGGAGTCGATAGTAGAGATTATCATAAAATTTTAATTTTCCCCTAAATAAAAGATATTTTTGTTAAAATAGTATCTGATGTACCAAAATTATTCCTGTTGATGTGCTGTTGTTTTAAAGAAATATGTACTGTTGAAACACACATGCACATTCTCACACAGAGATATATATTTTAAATTTTATTATGGACAATTTTCAAATCTATAGAAAAGTGGAAATATTTTTACAGCGAACACCCATTCACGCACCAGCAAGATTGTACAATTACTAGTTTACTATACTTCTTTTAACATATCTGTCCATTTATGGATTGCTATATCTAACTATCAATTCATCTTTTATTTTTGTTTCTTTTTTGGATGCATTTCAAGGTAAATTACTGCATCAGTACATTAAATACTTCAGATCACATATCATTAGGGTGAAATATTTAATTACAGTATTTTTTCCTTTTGAGACAACTCTAACAAAACTAAAATTTACAAATCTTGAGTATAGGGTATGACAAATATGTATAAAATATGACAAATATTTGGCAGATTTATACATTTGAGTCAAATGGTAGGGCATTAACATCACTCAAGAAAATGATCTCAATCCCTGTACCCAGTAACAGTAAAAATTCTGAGTTTTTTACACACAGATGTATTACTGCTTGTTCTAGAATTGCAAATAAATGGAATCATACCTTAAGATGTCATTATTCAAGTCTGCTTTCCATCAGCATAATGTCTTGTGATTCATCCATGTTAGTGTAAGTGTAAGTTCTTTTTTACTGCTGTCAGCATTCCATTATATGAATATAACACTTTAAAAAAATGTTCTATTTATGGATATCTGAGTTGTTTGTATTTCAGGGTAATATGAGTAAAGTTGCTACACACATTTTGTGTAACTCTCTTTGCAAGTTAGTCTTATTATCCAGGAGCATATCTAGGAGTGGAATTACTTTGACAAAATGAGGAGTAAGCTTAACAATAAGAAATTTCCAGATAATCTTCTAAGGTGCTGCACCATTGACTACCCCAACCAACAGTGTATAAGAAAGAGTTGGTGGCAGTCAGTCTTTTCAAGTTTAGCCATTTTGGTAAGTATATGTAAGTAAGTACATTACGGTATCTCATAATGATTTTAATTTGCCCTTTCCTGATAATTCATGCTATTACTCATTTTTTTAAATGCCTACTATCCATTTGAATAACTTCTTTTTTGAAGTGTCTTTTCAGGTTTTGCTCATTTTATTGGATTTTCTTTATTATTGAATTGTAGGTGCTCTTTATATATCCTGGAGAGACCATGATAAATTTAACCCATCCTTTATTTAATAATATTTTATGTGTATTACATCTGCATACATTATAATCCTTATAGCCCAGTGTTAAGAACTTTGTTTTAAATAATCTTGAGTATTTGAAGAATATTAAGAGAAATATGTAATGAATATTTACTCAGATATTTACCATATATGATGTTCTTCATTTCTTTCTAAAAATTTTAGGTTCCATATGGTATCATATCCCTTTAGCGTAAAAATCTTCTATTAGTATTTCTTGTAATGCAGGTCCGCTGATGATAATTTATTTTTCTTATCTGAAAATATATGTATTTCACTTTCATTATGAAGGATATTGTTACTTGTTTTAACATTATGGATGCATAGTTTTATTTTTCATTCAGCACTTTAAAGGTATTTGCAATTTCTTTAAAATGAAAATGACTGCGGTAATCTCGATCATTTTTCCATTCCGTGTAAGTTTTTGTTTTCTTCTTGCTGCTTTCAAGGTTATTTTTTATTTTTGTTTTCTTAGTGGTTGACTTTGACATGCCTAATTATGATTTATCACAAATTTATCCAATTTGGGGTCTACTGAACTTTTTTTGATCTGTATATTTATGTAGTTTTTAAGACCATCAAAGTAATTTTTTAATGCAAATATGATATTCTTTTCTTTTAGGATTTTCATTTTGTTCTTTTTTATAGTTCTATTTTTCTGTGAAGATTTCCTAACTTTTCATTTATTTTGAGCAAAAATTGTTTTAAATCTAGGAGCATGGTACTTAAATTAAAAGTTAAAAAAAAACTAAGCATATCTTAAAAACCCTAATTGGTGCTCCAATATCTAGGTCTTCGTGAGGTCATTTCCTGCTGATTTTTCTTTTTCTTGAAAAATATTACATTTTTATTTTCTTTGTATTTTAAACTTTTTTTTTTTTTTAATTTGCATATGGGCAGGAGGCACCAGGGATCGAACTCCAGACCTCCAGCACGGCAGGTCGGAGCTCTGCCTGCTGAGCCACGGCAGCCACCCAGTTTCTTTGTATTTTAAATAATTGCGTTTCCATGTATTAATATCATGTTGCCAAGACTCTGGATCTGTTTTTTTTTTAGAGAGTCATAAATTTTATTTCAAAATGTAAACATCATCAAACATACATACATGTTAAAACAATAGAATTTACATTTTTGTTCATTTTTTTCTTTTTGCATAGGACATTATTAAATAGAGAATCTATAGTTTTTATTTAATGGTGTATTTGTTTTAATATACAATCAACTTCATTGGATTGAAAATGATAACTCTATTCTGTTGATACAAATATTAGGTCATTTCCTTAATCCTTAGTGTGCTGCTTAGAATCTGCCCCTTATAAGCATGCTTTCAGGATCAACTGGATATCTGAATGGAATAGTTTATACACAGGATTTGCTTTCCATCATCCCTGGAATTGCTCCAATCTAGGATCCCCTTCCCTGACTTTTAGTGGCAATGGTTCCCAGAAATCTACTCTCTGGTTTTTAAAACCAGAAAAATTATTGATTTTCTATTTTAGCTATTCCATATAGCACTGATTTCAGTCTGTCTCTAGGTTAAAATACATTAAGAAAGGGAAACTTACAGCCAGTTATTTCCCATCACACCTGTTGAGTGCTCTCTGAAACATGGCTTCATAATTGTTACTCTTCAGTAACTTTGGTTAATTGTTGTACTCTTGCTCAAAGTTGTTATGTGTAGGAGTGTTGATTTGGTAGGCATTTACTTGGCCATACCAAAAGTGGAATTTTCACATGCAAATCAAGTTACTTTCTCAATGAACAGTTAGTTCTTAAACTCCTTAAAATAGTTCTGATTCTTCTTGTTGGACTTTATGGGGCCTTAAATTTCTTTGCTGTTCAGTTTTTTGAATTTAAGAATCACTGAGTCAATTAAATTTCCTTAAAACATGCTTTTACATAAGCTTACCTCCAAAGGATATGTTTAACTCACATAACCATACTTTAAGGAATTTGTATTGAGGGCTATGTCTTATTTTAGAATAAATCTTTTGAGTTTTGCTTAACTCTGTTCCTGTGAATACCTGTTGCCTTTATCCTAACTTCAAATCTCTGAGAATCAAATACTTTCTGTAATAAAGGTAAAATAAAAGTTAAAGAACAAAAGACAACAGTTTCCACATAAGTATTTCTGTGATTTGAAAAAGAGCAAAGTAGATATATACAGAGAGAGACACAGATAGATAAATAGATAGATAGATAGATAGATAGATAGATAGATAGATAGATAGATAGATAGATAGATAAATGATAGATAGATGGTGTTCTAGTTTGCTAGCTGCTGGAATGCAATATACCAGAAACGGAATGGCTTTTAAAAGGGGAATTTAATAAGTTGCTAGTTTATAGTTCTAAGGCTGAGAAAATGTCCCAATTAAAATAAGTCTATAGAAATGTCCAGTCAAAGGCATCCAGAGAAAGATACTTTGGTTCAAAAAGGCTGATGAAGTTCAGGGTTTCTCTTTCAAGTGAGAAGGCACATGGCGAACATAGTCAGTTTCTCTCTCGGCTGGGAGTGCACATGGCGAACACGGCATCTTCTGCTAGCTTTCTCTCCTGGTTTCCTGTTTCATGAAGCATCCCGGGAGGCGCTTTCCTTCTCTATCTCCAAAGGTCGCTGGCTTGTGGGCTCTCTGCTTCTCATGGCTATGTCATTCTACTCTGCTCTCTCTGAATTTCCTTCATTCTCCAAAATGTTTCTTCTTTATAGGACTCCAGAAACTTATCAAGACCCACCCAAATGGGTGGAGACATATTGTCACCTAATCCAGTTTAACAACCACTCTTGATTAAATCACTCCCCAGGGAAATGATCTGATTACAGTTTCAAACATACAGTATTGAATAAGGATTATTCTGCCTTTATGAAATGGGATTTAGGTTAAAACATGGCTTTTCTAGGGGACATACATCCTTTCAAACCAGCACAGATGGACAGACAGACAGATGAAAAAAAATAAAGAGAAAGAGAGGGAGTATTTTCCTTGGATTTAAAACTTTGATCTATCTTTGTTCATCAAATTAGTTTAACTTTTTATTTGCATCACATTTAAATTTTATTTTAAGTAATTTAAGGACTTATGTTTTTTTCCATATGGGCTTTGCAGCTGAGACAACTGCCTCCATACTCACCTCCACACAAGAAACCATTTAAATATGGGGTCTTAAAATTTGAGAATTATCCAAATTAATTGCAGATATTTAATTCTGTCAGCATATAGTTGTATAACTATGAGAAACTCCTGAATTAGTTGGAAGGTGATAACATGTATTAATAGGCAGTCTATGACTGCAACAGAGGAACTTCTAACCAGTTCTTTCTATGAAGCTGCTCTTTGTCTCTTGACAAATCTGGGGGAGGACTCCACTCGTTGAAATGACCACAGTTAGGTTGAACCTGTCTCCTGTAGCGCTGAGATGAAAGCAGCTGCCTATATTTTGAAGAATAGGGGAAGAGAAGATATTTCTAGATGAAAAAGATGGGAGAAAGCCTTTGGCTTTCACTAGATGTGACACTGTCACAGAGGCCTTTGTAAATTCAAGCAAGAGCTTGCAAAGCTAATGAGAGCACAGACACACTTGCTTTTAACATCTAACACTTAGAAAACAAGGATAGACTGAGAGTTTTTTATACTTGAAAATAAAAACAGATTCAAGTACTAAAAGAAGAAAAACCATACAAAGTTCAGTTTGTCCAGAGATTGACTTTGGAACACGTAAAAGAAAGTGCATATACTAATGTCTTCAATGACTAAAGAAAATAATCCAGAAAGTGAGAAGAATATTTCAGTTAGCCCTGCTTGCTAAGAATTTAATCAAATTCTTAGTGAGCTATTGGATGTTGAAACCAGAGTGGTATTATGCATTGTTTGCAATTGCTCTTGGATGTGTGTGTGTGTGTATGCATACCTATATAAATGTTCAAGCTTACTGCTTAGTTAAATACATTTAGTTTGTTTATGAGATGTGGATTCATTCTTTCTCAAAAAATAGTAGTTGCTATTATATATATAAAAAAATACATATATATATGCTTTGCTATCCTGAGTTAAGTATTTATTAAAGGTCAATTGCCTAATAATGAAACTTCACATACATATAATAATTTGATAATTATCTTTTAGAAATGCTATATATTTTATTCTCCACTTAGAGATTTACAATGTATAAGGATATGCAAAAAAATTCTAAGAAATTTTGCACCTAGGAAAGTTATTGGAAATTACTTTCTTCCCTCCCTCACTCCCTCCCTCCCTGCTTTCTTTCTTTCATGTTCCCCTTCCTGATCATATAATGTCTACTTACACATAAATTCCCTTGGGATGCTTTTTGAGAGCATAGATACAGAAATACTGAAATAGATATAAATACAGATTTAATATGCCCCAGATTTAATATGCCCCAGATGACTACTGTATCCAAGACTCTAGTGTCCAAAGATGATAAGCCAGGTAAAAACTGAATAAAAATTGGCTGTTTCCCCATAGACTCAAAGTGATGCATCACAATAAGCACTTTTCTGACAATCCTGGAGGAGCTAAAAAAGAATTTTAATAGTCACTGTGTTCCCTTAGAAAAATTCCAAAGGAGAATTCCCTTTATCAAGAAGGTAAATGTCTTCAAATATCTTCTCCATCCATCCATCTCTTTAAGTATAATTCATGGACCAAGGCAGGTGTCCTTAATCTCAAGATGACCATCTAGTCACATATCCAACTCTAACTGCTTTTGCAAAACTTCCATAAATCTCAACAACAACGTCTTGCCTTCTGATCACTGATTGATTTGACTCTCAAACAATGGTTGAATGTCAAGAGCTAATGAGCAGGGATTGTTTTTATATTGTGTATTCCCTCTGAACTCATAATAAGTCTATATTTTTGCCTAAGATGAAAGTGTCTTTTATTGCTATCTCATTGTGACACTTTTTGCTTTCACAAGGCAAAAAACATTGTTTCCAATGTTGTTGGAAGCACATAGATCCTTTATATCTAATCAGGGGATTCATGCAATGATTTCTTTCTCTACTTAAAAAGACACAGTGAGTGTGTGTGTATGTACGTGTGCATGTACAGGTATACACATGAGCATATGCACACGTGTTTGTTCATTTGCTTGTTTTAAAATATGGTTGATGATAGACTCCAGGAGAAAGAAGGTTGTCTAGCCTCTGAAAACTGTGGTTTTGAGCCTGTATTTCTAAAAAGGATATCAAAGACTTCCAGGAAAATGGTGGAATAGGATGGGCAGAGCTCATTCCTCTTCTATGGAGCAAGTAAAGAAAAGGCAGAAAACAACTGGGACAACAGATCCAGGGTTCAGGTGGCCAAAGAACCTTTGCATTACATAGGAAAGACCTGGGTGAAAAAAATGGAGAAACTATGATTGGGAGGTTGGGGTGAATATGCTTAATTCTGATGACGCCTGGGCCTGCTGCTGCATACCAGCCTGGATGGGTGGCTGAGGAGTGGCACATTCCCAGTTTTGTTGCCAGCTGGGGAGGCCATGATTTTCAGTACCTCAGCTTGGAGTTCCTGCATGGGATCCTGGGAGCCAGCAGACCCATTTTACTCACAAACAGAGACCTTGTGGCGGGGCCCAGTGCCTAACCCCCATCCCTGAGGCAGGCCACTGCAGGTCCTAGTTTGGGGGTAGACTGCAGGACCCTTCCTGCATGAGGAGAGGGGAACACAGAGCAATGTTGATCTAACAGTTGGCTGGTGAGAGAGATAATCCAGGTCCTACTGCCACCATCCTTTCTCCACAGAGGCCTGGAGCACCGATTGCAGAGCAGAGAAGAAGAGACTAAGGAGGGAGCTGCATTACAATGCCAAGCACCCTTTCTCCACCTGCAGGGCCCAGAGATGCACACCAGCCTGGGTCTTCTCTGTTGGTGAAAAGTAGTTCAGTCCTTGGCAGGGTACTGGCTGGGGAAGTTGAACCATTCAGTCCTGTAGCCTGAGGTCTTTCCACACAGGACCCTGGAAATCACTAGACCCACTCTGCCCAAAGTGAGGTCTCAGCTGAGCTGTGCAGTACCCAACCCCATCCTCAAAGCCAGCAGCCTCCAGCACACACAGAGGCCTGCAGTCTTGACTAGACTGTTGCTTGCTAAGCAGGCTGCCACAGTTGGGGAGAAATAGGCTTGTGGGAAAGAGTTGGCCCAAGTGTGCTGTCAGCTGGTAAGACATGAAAAGTGCATTCTGGTAAGCTGCTTTTCTGTCCAGCCTTATCAGACTTCTGAAAAAGGTTGTACTCACTGTGTGAGGCCCTGGCCTTGGTTTGGCTTGGAATTACTGGCAAACCAAGTGTCAAAGGAGACCTTCAATACAAACCCAAGCAACTACGAAATTTTAGACAAGCAAGGGAAATCAACTTTCAAAATAACTTTATCAGGATAATCAAATGCCAAGAAACCAGCAAGAAATCAGAAAGCACATAAAGAAGCAAGAATATATGGCCAGGGCTACACACGGTGGCTCAGCAGGCAGGAATGCTTGCCTGCAATGCCAGAGGACCTGGGTTCAATTCCCGGTGCCTGCCCATGTGAAAAAAATAAAAAAGGAATATATGGCCAAGTCAAATGATCACAGTAAAAAGTCAGAGGAGACACAGAATTTGGAACAACTAATCAAAGGTGTTCAAACGAATCTCCTAAATAATTTCAATGAGTTGGCTAAAGAAATAAAGGATAGCAAGAAAACATTAGAAGAGTATAAAGAAGAATTTGCAAGAATAAATAGAAAAATAGCAGTTTTACAGAAATAAAAGATATGGTAGATCAGAATGAAAAGATACTAGAGACACACAACAGCAGATTTGAAGAGACAGAAAAAAAGAATAAGCAAACTAGAGGACACAGCAACTGAATTCAAATGCGGTAAAGAACAAATGGTGAAAAAGATGGAAAAATTTGAATTGGGGCTCAGGGAAAGGACTGACAATATGAAGTGCACTTATCGAGGAAAGGAGTAGGAAGATTATTTGAAGTAATAATTGAAGAGAACTTCCAAACCCTTATAAAAGACATAAAAATGCAAATCAAAGAATCCCAATGGATTCTAAATAGAATAAATCAAAAAAGACCCACTCCAAGACACATACTGATCACAGCATCAAATGCTGAAGAGGAGAGTGTCCCCAAAGCACAAGAAAAAGTGATTTACTGCTTACAAGGGAAGCCACATAAGACAAAATGCTGATTACTCATCAGGCAATATGGAGGTGAGAAGGCAATGGTACAATATATTTAAGATTCCTGAAAGAGAAAAACTGCCAGCCAAGAATTCCTTATCCACTGAAGCTGTCCTTCAAAAGAGGGAAAGTTTAAAATTTTCACAGATAAACAAATGCTGAGAGAATTTGTCATCAAGTGACTGCTATTCAAGCAATACTACAAGGAGTCCTGTTGCCTGAAAAAAAAAAAAGAGAGAGACAGGAGAAAGAGGTCTAGAGGACGGCACAGAATTAGAGTATTAGTTAGGGTAACTTAAAGGACAAAAAGAGAGAGATGGGACAAATAAAAACCAAAGGATAAGATGGTTGAATCAAGAGCAACCTTTATGGTAATAACTTTGGATGTTAATGGATTAAACTCCCCAATCAAAAGACAGAGTGGATTAAAAAAAATATGATTTCTCTGTATACTGTTTACAAGAGACTCATCTTAGTCTCAAAGATACAAATAGTTTGAAAGGGAAAAAATGGAAAAAGTAATACCATGCAAGTACTAACCAAAAGAAAGCTGACACAGCTTTACCAATATCAGCCAAAATAGACTTTAAATGCAAAGATACCATAAGAGACAAGGAAGGACACTGTATATTAATAAAAGGGGTAAGTCACCAAAAAGAAATGATGATCACAAATACTTAAGCACCCAATCAAGGTGTTCCAAAGTACATGAGGCAAACTCTGGCAAAACTGAAAGGAGTAACAGATATGCCTACAATAATAGTAGGACACTTCAACACACCACTCACTTCAATACATAGAACAACCTAACAGACGATCAATAAGGATGTAGGTAACTTAAACAATATATTAAATGAATTATCTAACACATCTAATTAGATCATTGTACCCCCAAACACCAGGATATACATTCAAATGCTCACAGAACATTCTCCAGGATAGAACATTCACTGAGGCTTAAACCAGGCCTTAATAATTTTAGAAAGATTAAAATTATTCAAAGCACTTTCTCTGGTCATAATAGAGTGAAGCTGGAAATCAATAACTACCAAAGACCCAGAACTTTCACAAATATATGGATGTTAAACAACACACTCTTAAGCAACCAGAGGGTCAAAGAAGAAATTGCAAGAGAAATAAGTAAATATCTGGAGATGAATGAAAATGAGAATACAACATATCAAAACCTATGGGAAGCAGCAAGGGTGGTGCTGAGAGGGACATTTATGTTTTTGAAAGTTTACATTAAAAAGGAAGAAAGAGCTAAAACCAAAGACCTAACTGAATGACTGAAGAAACTAGAGAAAGAGCAGCAAACTAACCCTATAGCAAGCATAAGAAAAGAAATAACACAGATTAAAATGGAAATAAATGAATTAGAGAACAAATAAAATAATAGAATCAATAAAACCAAAAATTTTTGAGAAAATAAAAAATATTGGCAAACCCTTAGCTAGACTGACAAAATAAAAAAGAGAGAAGATACAAATAAAATCAGAAATGAGAGGGGGCTCATTAACATGACCCCAAGAAAATTTTAAAGTCATAAGAGATGCTATGAACAACTGTATGTCAAAAACTAGACATTCAGGCAAAATGGACATCTTCCTAGAAACAAACATACTGACTAGAGACATACTGACTTCCTAGAGACTTCCTAGAAACAAACATACTGACTAGAGAAGAAAAAGAAGAACTCAACAAACCAATCACAACTAAAGAGATTCAATTAGTCATCAAAAATCTCCCTACAGGGGGTGCAAGGGTAGTTCAGTGGTAATTCGTGCCTGCCATGTGGGGGACATGGGTTCGATTCCCAGCCCATGCACTTTCCCAAACAAAAGCAAAAACAAACAAACAAAGAATTCAACAAATGGTGCTGCAATAAAATGAAACTCACATGGAAAAAGAATGAAGTATGACCCTGGCAATGCAACATACAAAAAAAAAAAAAATTCCCTGCAAAGAAAAACCCAGAACCAGATGGCTTTATGGGGGAATTTTACCAAATATTCCAAGAACAAATTCCTGCTTAAACATTTCCAAAAATTTGAAGAAAGGGGACCATTACCTAAATCATTCTATTAGGCTAATATCACTGTAATACCAAAACCTGATAAACATATTCCAAGAAAAGAAAATGACAGTCCAATCTCCTGAATGAATATAGATGCAATAATTCACACCAAAATACTTGCAAATTGAATCCAATGACACATTAAAAGAATTATACGTGACAATCAAGTGGGATTTATTCCAGGCATGCAAAGGTGATTCAATGCAAGAAAATCAATTAATATAAAGCAACGCATTAACAAACTGAATGGGAAAAAAAATGACCATCTTGAATGATGCTAAAAAGGCATTCAACAAACTTCAGCATCCTTTCTTGACATAAACAATTCAAAACATAGGAATCAAATGAAACTTCCTTAATATGATAAAAGCCGTGTATGAAAAACCCACAGCCAACATCACACTCAATGGTGAGAGACTGAAATCCTTCTCACTAGATAAGCAGTGAGACCAGGATGTCCTCTGTCACTACTCTTATTCAATATGGTCTTAAAAATTCTAGCTAAAGAAATTAGGCAAGAAAAGAAATAAAAGGCATGCAAATCAGAAAGGAAGAAATAAAATTCTCATCATTTGCAGAAGATATGATCCTATATTTGAAAATACTGAAAAATCTACAAAAAAGCTATGTGAGCTAGTGAACAAATTCAGATCAGTGGTGGGATACAAGATTAGTGCAGAAAAATCGGTAGTATATCTATAGACTAGTAATGACCTAAAAGGGGAGGCAATTAAGAAACATAATTCCACTTAATAGCAACTAAAAGGATCAGTTATCTAGGAATACACTTAAACATGGATGTAAAGGGTCCATATTCAGAAAACTACAAAACATTGCAAAAAAATTTTTTTTTAATATTTAAATAGGTGGAAAGACATTCCACACTCATAATAGGAAGGCTAAATGTCATTAAGATGCCAGTTCTACCCAAATTGATCTACAGATCCAATGTAATACCAAATTTACAGCAACCAATTTGCAGACTTGCAAAAGTTGGTTATAAAATTTATTTAGAAGGGAAAGGGCCTTGAATAGCCAAAAAACATCCTGAAAGTGAAGAATGAAGCAAGAGGACTTATACTTCCTGAATTTAAAGCTTATTATAAAGCCGCTGTGGTCAAATCAGCAAGGTATTGGCACGAAGGTAGACATATTGATCAATTGAAGTGAACTGAGACTTCAGTAATAGAACTTAGATCTGTGGTCAATTGATTTTTTTGACAAGGCCCCCAAATCCACTGAACTTGGACAGAATAATCTCTTCAAGAAATGGTGCTGTGAGAACTGGATATCCATATCCAAAGGAATGAAAGAGGGCCCCTATTTCACATCCTGTAAAAAAAAAAATAACACAAGGTGGATCAAGGACCTAAGCATAAAAAAGCCCACAGCATAAATCTTCTAGAAGAAAACATAGGGAAACATCCTTAAGACCTAGTAATAGGAGGTAGCTTCTTAGATCTTATATCCAAAGTACAAGCAATGAAAGAAAAAATAAATAAATGGGAACTCCTTAAGTTGAAGACTTGTTTACTTCAATGACTTTGTCTAAAGGATATAGAGGCAGTCAACTCTATGGGAGAGAATATTTGGTTACCATATATCTATATCCATTTATATATATACATCTTACAACTTCAAAGATAAAAGGACAAGCAACCCAATTATGAAATGGCAAAAGATATGAATAAATATTTTTCTAAATAAGAAATGCAAATGCTAAAAAGGACATGAGAAGATACTTATCTTCATTAGCTATTAGGGAAAATTCAAGTCAAAACCACAATGAGATATCATCTCACACCTATAAGACAAACAAGAAACTAAAAATGTTGGAAAGGATGTGGAGAAATACGGAAACCTATTCACTGCTGGTGGGAATGTAAATTAGTACAGCTACTGTGAAAGATTATTGGCAATTCCTCAGAAATCTAAATATTGAATTGCCCTAGACCTGACAATTCTGTTTCTTGGTAAAGATGGAAACAATCCAAGCGTCCATCAACAGGTGAGTGGTTAAACAAAATGTGGTATGTATATGTATATAACTCAAGGTGGATCAAGGACCTGAATATAAGAGTCCAAACCATAAATCTTCGAGAAGATTATATATGATGGAATATTATGCAGCAGTAAGAATGAATGAGATTTTGAAGCTTACTACAACATGGGCAAATCTTGAGCCTTGAGGACATAACGCTGAGTGAAATAGGTCAGGCAGAAAAAGGACAGATATTGGATGATTTCACTATTATGAACTAGCTAAAATATGTAAGACGTTTTGAAGTATGCTACAACATGGACAAACCTTGAGCCTTGAGGACGTAATGCTGAGTGAAATAGGTCAGACAGAAAAAGGGCAGATATTGGTTGATTTCATTAATATGAACTAGCTAAAATAGGTAAGCTCAGAGTCTTAAAACATAGAATATAGGGTACCTAGAGATAGAACCTAGAGAAGGGAGAGAGGCTACTTAATACATAGAGATTTGTTTATGAAGTTGAACTTAAAGGTTCGGGAATGTATAGCGGTGATGGTAGCTCATTATTGGGAATATAAATAATAGTGCCATTTTGTAGTTGAAGTTGATTGAAAGGGGTTGTTTAGAGTCATGCATGTCACTGATTAATCCTACAAATACAAGTAATTTCTTGCATGAACTACTACAAATGTATGACACTTGTGCAAAGTGTTAATAATAATGGAGGGATATATGGGGACAATTACCTACTGCAAGCTACAGACTGTAGTTGACAGCAATACCTTAATATTCTCTCATCAACGGTAATGGGCGTACCATACCAAAACTAGGGGTCAATAATGGGGGGGATGAGGTATATGGGTTTTTTTTTGGGTTTTCACTTTTTTGTGTCTACCTGTTATTTTTCTTTTGGAGGCAATTAAAGTGGTCTAAACTTGAGTGTGATGATGATTGCACAACTAAGTGATGATACTATAAGACACTGATTGTATACTTTGGATAGAATATATGGTACGTGAATATATTTCAATAAAATCTGCAGATTAAAAAAAAATATGATTGATTACACTCTCTTGTACTACCTGATTTCATGGGAGGCCACGTTAGTGTGGGTCCTGAATTAAGCAGCAGTTGAACATCAATAATCACATCATCTTTTTCATCCCTTAATAACTATCAGTTTAATTCTGTGATGTCCCAAACTAATACATGAAAAAGGATGTTGAAAATAATAGTATTTGGAAAAAGTTACATGAACAGTGATGTCCCAAATAAAGGTTAGACTTATTTGGGAATATGATTTTTAAAATTGTTTCCTTATCATGAAACATAGCAAAATTATCAGTTTTATTTGGATTTATGTACCAATGTTACCTTGCATTGTGCCAATCCTTCTCTAATAACCACTACTCTTTCTCCCCTCCCCTGTCTAGTGACTATTAATTTGATAAAAGAAAGATCATAAAAGAATGAGGGCACAGTGCTAGGTTTGGGTGTCAGAGAGTTTTAAATTAGTAAGTTGCCTTGAGAAATAAAATTTGCAGATCTTATTTAAAATTGAACAACTAAGATTTCTCTTCCTATCAGCAGTATTTCTTGTTTGCTATGCAATGCCACTTATTAGCATATGCCATCAGGAAACTTATGGAGACTTTCTGTGGCTCAGATTCCTCATCTGTGAAATGAGGATGAAACTAAAAAGCAGCATTTATTTCCAGGAGAAAAAGAATATAAATATGTGAACACACTAAAATACTGTCTGAATTTAGAAGGCACAACAGAAGTGTTAGCTCTTATCATTTTTTGTGTTGTATTTTTTATTCAGCAATTTTCCTAAGTTAAAAACAAAACAATTCGCCATACACCAATAATTCCTATTGAAACATGACAGTAATCTTTGTGCGAGTGTGAAAAAGTCCACTGTTCATAGATATTGACTGACCTACAGAACTTGATGTTCTTTCCTCCCACATATAAACTGGAAGATATGAATAATTCAGAGGAATTAAAATAAAATACATTAAATTCCACATGTTAAGATTGCCCTTAATCCTTTTAAACATGGAAGTATTCTCTGAATATATTTTTGTCAACCTTTTTTTCACAGTAGTATGTGTTTGAACACATACATTTTATAATTTAAAATTCTGCTAAAACTTGACCTTCAATACTTGCATAACATTAACCTTTAAGTAGCAAATTACAGAGACATCTGGAAGCATGAAATAGTAATATTCACTCAAAAGTACAAATTATGTAGCCTACAACATATCTTGGAAGAACTAAAATTGCTAAAAGCTACATATTTAATTATGCATGACCTGAATACTTTTGGAACAAATTTAATGTGTTCAAATAAGCACTGTTTCAAAAGGGTACTTTAGAACAGAAATGTAAACTGACATCCCCTTTTGTGACTTACTTTCTTACTCAATAGAAATTTACTTCTAAAAAGAAACATGAAAAAGATCCACTTAATAGGTCACTGTTATTAGAAAAAAATGCAAATGAGCAACTAAACTTCACTGCACAAATCAAGCTGCCTACTCTCTTGGGTATTATTCAGTGCTTGGTTTAATATTTTCCTAACATTTTGAGAGTTTTACCAATTAAATATTAATATTTTTCTCAAAGAGAAAGATAAATTTATTATTCTAAAGAGATTGTAGGAGGGAGGGATAGTGATCTGTGTCAGCAGTAAGAATGAGGAACTGAGGAGAAAGTTTCATTAAGGAACACACGCTGAGTCTTCTTTCTCTCGTATTCCAAAGAGCCACATATAGAAGCTCATATTTATGTGGTGGAATTAAAGAACAAGTCAATATGGTCTCCAAGTGATTGAACATACCAGGCAAGGAAGTCCTCAACCATACTATCAAAGCACTAGAAGGTTCTGGAGGCAGTACAGCATCCAAATGGTAGGTCCTTATTTAAAACAATAAACAAAACGAATACAACAGCAAAAGCCTAGAAGCTTATCAGACATTGTTGCATCTCATCTTGCCTGACTATATAGAGTCACCACACCCAGAAATCTTTTGACCTCAAATTATATATTGCCTTCCACCTTAGACTCCAAGATCTCTCACCCGAGTGTTCTCCCATAGGACAGAAACAATTTTTGTAAAGCTACCTGGAGTATTGATGGCTGACCAATCTCAGCTGCTTCCCTTTTGGGGATGTGACATTGGCTGAAATGAGCTGCCTTGACCACAGGCATGCCCACATTGTGAGGCCATCATACATCAATTACTGGCCCGTGTCAGGTGCAAAGACCTGGACCCATCGCTCCGATTGAGGACAGCTCTGAAAATCCATTTCAGCACCAGAGTGTCCTGTAAAAATGGCAGAAATCTTTGACATTACTGCATTGCAGTTCCACATTTCTCTCTGCTCACTCCTACGTTACCTACGCCTCCAACAAAGTCAATCTCGAGAGTACTCCCCATAAGCCTTTTGCATTAAAGTCTGCATTTAAACGTTTACTTTTTGGAAAACCCTGCTTGGGGTATCTACCATTCCAATCGCCTAACCCTGTGACTTTTAATTTGAGATTCTTATTGGAAACAACTGTAACTTTTCTCGGTCTGTGGTGTCCGAATGCACAGAGCATGCCTCCCTGGATTGCAAACACTGCGGCTTCCTAGACTGTCTTAGGTTGAACTGCTCTACAGTTGCAGTTTATAAGTCAGGCTAAGCTAGGCTGCTCTGAATAACAAAGACTCCCCAAACCTCTGTGGCTCAAGAGTATAAACTTTTATTGCACGATTAAAGAATTATTTTGATGCAGAGTGGGGTTATGTTCTCCTCTAATTCTGCAATTCTTTATTCGGGTATCTGAGCTGCCTCCATTTTATAGTTGTGCACGCTGTACCACTGCCCTTATGAAGGTGATGAGGCAGAGGAAGAAAAGAGATAGAGGAAGTGTGCTTTTTCTAAACAGTTTTTATCCCAAAGTGATTCTCATCATTTCTGCTAACTGCCCATAAATCAGAATTTCATGGGAGGTAGAAAATGTAGGGAAGCATATGAATAACAGGTAAGCAATAAATAAGCATAAGATCTCCATCCAGCTGCTTCACATTTCCGCCCAGCCACACTTGCCCAAGTGAAGTTTAGAACTGCTTCTAAGCCACATAGTAAGTGGCTGAAATATAAGCTCTAAATGGGTAAAATTTTCTTACATTTTTCTTTTTTATAATAAATAATTATAAATTATTAAAATGTATTTAATTTATAAATATATAACTTACACTTTATAAATATATAACTTATAATTTATAAATATATAACCTACAATTTATAAATATGTAAATTATAATTTATGACAACAAATTATTACAATATAAAATATAAATAATATATAAGATAATGAATATAATAAATTTATAATATATTATACACATTATATATAAAGAAAGAAAATCACTTTACTGTATTTATAAAAATAAATATAATCCAAAGCCTCAGTATTCTGAGGTGTTAAATAATGTAATATCAGATCTGTTAATCAGCTAGCACTTTGCTTGATGGAAAAATCAAGCACTTTAATATTAGTCTTCATTATTTTCATGAGGTCTACCCCTGCGCCAGTTTGAAAGGATTATATACCCTAGAAAAGCCATGGTTTAATCCTGATGCATCTTGTGGAGGCAGTCATTTCTTTTAATCCCTGTTAGGTACTGTAGGCTGGATTATTACTAGATTATTGCTACAGAGATGTGACTCACCCAATTGTGGGTATAAACCTTTGATTAGAGGAAGATGTGACTCCACCCATTCCAGGTCTTGATTAGTTTAGTGGAATCCTTTAAAAGAGGAAATATTTTGGAGAGAGCTATGAGAACCATGAAAGCCCATGCAGCCAGAGACCTTTGGAGATGAATAAGGAATACGTCCCCAGGGGAGCTTCGTGAAGCAAGAAGCCTAGAGCAGCCCCTTTTATCTAGGTGCATGTTTTGCTTTTTTTTTTCTTTTCTCTTGTCTGTTATATTTGATAACCCAACCCACATAAAGGCTCCTCTGAGGACCACCCAATGACCAAAAAAAAAAAAAAAAAACAGAATGAGACTCAAAATGTGATACAGAAAAAAATAATTTGTAAATATATGGACCAGGTTTTGGGAAATTCTTCTTTAATATGAATGGATATTTGGTTGTAAGTAATGTACCCTAAGTTTTCAAGGAATCCTACCTCAGGAGAGACAAGAGAGCCCATGAAGCCAGAGACCCTTGGAGAAGAACAACCCTGGGGGAGTTTCTTGAAACAAAAAGCCTGGAAAGAAAGCTAGCAGACATCACCATTTACAACACGTGCCTTTCCAGCTGAGAGAGAAACCCTGAACTTCATTGGCCTTTCTTGCGTAAAGGTAACCTCTTGTTGGTGCTTTAATTTGGGCATTTTTATAGACTTGCTTTAATTTGGACTTTTCCATGGCCTTAGAACTGTAAACTAGCAAGTTATTAAATTCCCATTCTCAAAAAGCCATTCTGTTCTAGTATATTGCATTCTGGTAGCTAGCAAACCAGAACACATAAATATCAGATTTTAGGAAATTTTTCTGTAATATGGACGGATAGTTGTATTTATAAGTAATATATCCAAAGTTTTCAAGGAATTCTATCTCAGGAGGGAAAAATTGTTTTGAGCCAATGTGTCTTTCAACCTGTCTTGGAAATCTGGTTTTAGCTATTGCCAGGCTTGACAGCCATTCTCCACTTAAGCCCATACACTGGTTCTGTCACACATGCTAGTATAACTTAGGCCAAGTAACTTGAATTTTTATGGCATTATTTTTCTCATTTGTGGATATTACAAGAGACAACCAAAGTTAATAGCACATATTAACTATGTGGATGCCAACCTCTCTTCTGCCATATCCACTTATCTGATAAGTCCACTGAACTCTCAACCTGAAAGCTATGAACTTCGATATTTACAAGAATAAGTCACTATTTAATAAGTCACTATTGAAAGAGTAGCTTGTCTCTCCCCCAAATTTGAAATATGGTGAACAAATAATCATTGATCAGATTCCTGTCAAATTGTTACCCAAATGTCCTTTGTGATCAAACCACTTTGGATTCCCCAATATTAACATTTTAATCCCTGTTAAATATAAATATTTCTTTTCTTTCTCTTCATAATATCCAATCAACCCATATAACTAGACTTCTACTAAATTTGTTATTATTTCTCTCCTTCATTGCAATGCCCCTCTGATAACTAAAACCTGTCCCCTTCCCCAAAAGGCTAACTTCCATGCCATCTGGTTTCCTTATGAGGACCAGAATCCTCCAAGACCTCATATTAATTCCTACAATCTTGATCCCAGTTTTGGTTGGTAGTTTATTCCATTAGGTGTTTTTAGTTTCTGGTTTGAAAGGGCCACATTGCTTACCTCCAGGCTTGCATGTGAAATGCCTATTGGAGATATTCACCCATTTCTAATGTAATATTGCTATTAATTTAAAACTAACTCACTCAGAAAAAAAACTATAATCATTTCTTTCATACTTGCTACTTATCCTAGGGCATGAAGTGGTTTCACCAATACAGAAACATAGTAGACTTTCTTGACCGACTTCTTCTTCCTCACCCTACATAAACTTTATCATAAAATGATGAATCTGATCTGCTATTTGAACATATTGTTCAAATGTTCTGTTTCTCTTTGACCTCATTAGCAGTCTCTTGGCCCAGATCACTATAATCTGTCACCTAAATCCCCTAACAACTTTGCATCTGATTACTTCATTCAAGCCTCTACCTCAGGCCCCCAGATCCAATGTCCACTCCACACCCAACCTGAGCCTAGATTTCTAATCATCTTATTCTCTTTCAGTAGTTTCCCATTGTCCTTTGGATAAAGTCTAACCTTCTTTAAATGGGTCACGCTATCTTCCATGGTTTTATATTTGTTTATCTATCAAGTCACATACGCACCCCTGCCCCAGACACTCTAGCCACAATGCTTTTGTTTCCTAAATCATGCCCTGATTTTCCTCACATGAAAGCTTTTGCAGACACATTTATTTCTGTCTTATTCATCTTTGCTCAAATCTTGCTCAACCTTCTGGAGTCTGTAAAAAAAAATTTTTTTTTATTAGAGACATTGTCAGTTTTACAGAACAATCATGTATAAAATATAGGATTCACATTTATCATCCTTCTACTAACACATTGGATTGGTGTGGAACATTTGTTACAAGTGATGAAAACACATTTTTGTAATTTTACTAGTAACTATAGTCCATGGTCTAACTTAGGGTTCACTGTTTATGAGATGCCCTTCCACAGGATTTAAAAAAAAAAATTTATTCTGTCACCATATATGCAATCTATCACTTCCCCTTTTACTACATTCAAATATTTTA
The DNA here is from genome assembly GCA_004026745.1 of Myrmecophaga tridactyla. Classification (NCBI taxonomy): domain Eukaryota; kingdom Metazoa; phylum Chordata; class Mammalia; order Pilosa; family Myrmecophagidae; genus Myrmecophaga; species Myrmecophaga tridactyla. The sequence goes on from PVIY010003069.1 coordinate 85,819, forward strand.
GTACTCATAGTTACATCTACAATGTTGTGCTGCCATAACTACCACACATACCAAAACATTTCCATCATTCCAAATAGGAGCACTGTATGTTTTTTAACCATATAGAAATATAAAACCATCTTCATTCGTGAGTTGTACAAAAACAAGTAGTAAGCAGGCCAGTTTGCCTGACCCTTGTGCTATAGTTACTATCTCAGAGCCAGAAATTTGCCATTCATTCCAAGGAACATCTAGATTTCTCTAGAACTTGGTTCTACTTGACTTAGGATAAATAAACTCAGACAATACTTAGCTTCCAAATGTATCATAAACGCTTTATTCTTTTGGTAAAGCTCTTTCTGAGTTAGCTATTTTGTTTGTAGATGATGAACTGTATAAAGATCCAGTTCAAACACTGGCACTGCTATGAGCATGGTCTCCTCCTTTCAACTCAGAATTAAGACTTTTGTTTCTTGTTTTTATAGTCCAGTCCCAGAGGGAGGTTAACTGTAGGTGTCATCTGAAGACAGTCTTATGTTGTATAGTAGTTATCTACAAACAGGCTCTAGCTTCTCCAGGAACACTATAGGGCGACTTTAGTTTAAATACTTTAAACCAAGAGGTACCCTCTCAAATGAGTTCAAATGCATTTTTATCTTTAGACAACCTACACAACATGTTTTTCTTAAATACAAAGCCTCCTCTCCAATAAATCAAGGTCAAAATAAATTAGTTCAAGATGGAATCAGTCCATTTGACTAAGTTCTGATATCGTGTGAATGAAAAGCAGCAGCCAATTATGATGACAGATGATAGATCCAAGGAATTGCCACATTTGTTAATATTTCTCCACATCTAAACCATCCTTAAAGAAAATCCAAACGGGGTCACACCATCCTCACGGCAGTCGAGAAGAGCAGACAATACCGTCTGGATTCACGTCTTCACCAATATAGAACTGGCCATTGTTGAAATTAGTAAGGATGCATATGACTTGTTCTGCAGCCCCTGTCATCAAGGTTTTATTCTTTCTGGTGTCTGTTCTTCAAATTCGCCTTTGATGTCATGTTGTCTTTGATGTACTACTTGTAGGCTTCTTTTGTGAGATCAGTTTCCTGGAAGTGATAGCTCATGACAATATCAACACCAATGATGATGTGTTTTCAGTACCTTCACCTTGGGGCCTCCGGTGGAGGCATTTTATCAATGACAGCGTCATCAATGCCACCCTCTCTCCTACTGACCATCCTCCCCTCCACCTCCAGGCACAGACCATTGGGATTTCCTGGATCTTGTAAATGTCAGAGAACATCTCATCATGGGTGATAAGGTCCCGACAGATGATCATGAAGACCACTGGAGGGAAGCAGCAGTGAAGGAGCTAGCAGGGAAAGAGCACAGAACTCAGCGAAGCATGGGAGGGGCAGGAGAGAGGGGCAGAAAAGCACCCTGAACATTTTAAGCCTTAACTTCTCATTTCTTATGCACACTTTATTCTCTGGTAAATTATCCTCTAGATTTTGACTCTATGAGTTTGCTTATTCTAAATATTTCATATCAGTGATATATAATATCTGTCCTATTGTGTCTGGCTTATGTCAGTCAACATGATGTTTCAAGGTTCATTCATGTTGTTGGAAGTGTCAGGGCTTCATTTCTTTAAATGGGTGAATAATACTTCATTGTATATATACAGCACATATTGTCTATCCAATTATTTGTTGATGATACTTGGGTTGTTTCTATCTTTGGAGAATTGTTAATAATACAACTATGAACATCAGTGTACAAATATCTGTTTGGGTCCCTGCTTTCAATTCTTTGGAGTATATTTATCTAATAGCGAGATTGCCAGATCATATGGTATTTTATGCTTAACTTTCTGAGGAACTGCCAAACTATCTTCCACAATAATGCACCATTTTGAATTGTCACAAATAATGAATGAGTGTTCCTATTTCTCCACATCCTCTCCAACACTTGCAGTTTTCCAAATTTTTTAACAGCAGCATTCTAATGGTATCTCATTGTGGTTTTAATTTGCATCTCCCTGATGGCTAATGATGTTGAGCACATTTTCATGTGCTTTTTGGCTATTTGTGTATATTTCTTAGAGAGATGTCTGTTCAAGTATTTTGCCCATATTTAATTAGGTGGTTTGTCTTTTTGTTTTTAAGTTGAAGGAGCTCATTATATATCCTGGATATTAAATCATTATCGGATATGTGGTCTCCAAATGTTTTCTCCCATTGTGTAGACTATCATTTTATTTTCAAGACAAAGTCCTTTGAGGCGCAAAAGTTTTTAATTTTGATGAAGTACCAGTTATCTATTTTTTTTTCATTTGTTGCTTGTGCTTTTGGTGTTAAGTTTAAGAAACCATTGCCTAACACAGGGACCTGAAGATGCTTCCCTACATTTTCTTTTAGGAGTTTGAAAGCTCTGGTCCTTATATTTAGGTTATCAATCCATTTACAGTTGACTTTTGTATAAGGTATTAGGTAGGGGGTCTTCTTTTATTCGAAGGGGGGGATAGAGATCCAATTTTTCCAGCATCATTTGTTAAAGAGAGTATTCTTTCACAATAAAGTTGTCTTTGACTTTGCCCCCTTGTTAAAAAATCAATTGGCTTTGGGGGTGCAAGGGTAGTTCAGTGGTAGAATTCTTACCTGTCATGTGGGAGACCTGAGTTGGATTCCCTGCCCATGGTCTTCCAAAAACAAACAAAACCCAAACAAATAAACAGCAACAACAAAAGAAATTCAACAAATGGTGCTGCAATAATGGGATACTCACATGGAAAAGAACGAAGTGTGACCCCACCATGCAGCATACAAAAAAAAAAAAAAATTAGTTGCCCTTAAATGTGAGGGTTGATTTCTGAGCTCTCAATTAAATTCCTTTGGTCTATATGTTTGTTCTAGCACCATGCTGTTTTAACTATTGCGGGTTTGTAATAAGTTTTAGGATCAGAAAATATGGGTCATCCAACTTCATTCCTTTTTACAATTTAGCATTAACTATTCAGGGCACCTTATCTTCCATAAAAAATTCATGATTGACTTTCCATTTCTGCAAAGAAAGTAGTTGGAATTTTGGTTGTATTATGTTGAATCTACAAATCATTTTGGGTAGAATTGACATCTTAACAATAGATAGTCTTTCAATCCATGAACATGGAATGTCTTTCCATTTACGTAGGACTCATTTGATTCATTTTAGTAATTTTTCTGTAATTTTCTTTGAACAAACCACCCTTGATTATACTTATTTCTGGATATTTCTTTTACTTGCTATTGTAAATAGATTTTTTAAAATTTCATCTTCTGATTATTCTTTGCAAGTGTGTAGAAACACTATTGATTTTGGGGCGTTGGTCACATATCCTTCCATTTTCCTGAATTCATTTATTAGATCTAAGAGATTTGTTACGGATTTTCTCCAGGATTTTCTATCTATAGGATCATATTATCAGCAAATAGGGTTTATTAGTCAGGGTATTCTAGGGAAACAAAACTAACAGGAGATATATGTAAATATGAGACTTCATAAAGGCGTCTCACACAACTATGGGGATGCACAAGTCCAAATTCCATAGGCAGGCCACAAGCTGACAGCTCCAGTGAAGGTCTTAGTGAATCTGCCTGGAGAGGCTGGCTGGCTGACATGGAGAGAGAGAGATTCTCTCTTCTGATTTCTCATTTAAAGTATTTGACTGTTTAGATTAAACATCACTAATTGTGGAAGACAGTCCCCTTGGCCGATTGCAGATGTAATCGGTCATGACGTGATCAACGTACTGGTGATTTAATAAACCAGCAATGACATGTTCTTGCAGTAATGGTTAGGCCAATGCTTGCTTGAGCAGATAACTAAGCGCCATCACCTGGCCAGATTTATACATGAGCTGAAACCATAACATAAGGAAAATTTTATTTCTTTTTGCTTTTTATTTTATTTTATTTTTCTCTCATTCCTCTAGAGCAGGAATGAGAGAAGCAAGAACTTCCAATATGATATGAATAAAATTTGTGGCATTGGACATCCTTGTTCTTGATTTTAAAAGAAAAGCTTTCAGAGTGGCACAGTGGCAGAGCTCTTGCCTGCCATGCTGGAGACCCAGGTTCAATTCCAGGTGCCTACCTATGCACCAATGAAAAAAAAAGGAAAGCTTTCAGCCTTTCACCATTAAGAATTAAATACATTGGTTGCAAGTTTTGTATGTACCCTTTATCACATGTTGAGGAAATTCCCTACTATTCCTGGTGTTCTAAGTGTTTTTATCAAGAAAGGATGCTTAAATTACTTTTCTGCAGCAATTGAGATAAGCAGGTGTCTCCCCTTCATTCTGTTAATGTGATATTAGTTGATTTTCTTATTACATTCAACTAATGTGACGTTAGTTGATTTTCTTATGTTGAACAACCCTTACATACTAGGGATAATCACACTTGATCATGGTGTATAATTATTGTAATGTGCTGTTGGATTCAGTTTGCTAGTATTTTTGGGTGATTTTTGCATATATATTCATAGGAGATATATGTCTGTAATTTTCTTTTCTTGTAATACATTTATCTGGCTTTGGAATGAGGGTGATGATAACCTGGAAGACTGGATTAGAGAGTGTTCTATCCTCTTCAACTTGGGGGAAGATTTAGAGCACAACTGGAGTTAACACTCCCTGTAATGTTTGGTCAAATTTCTTGTGAAGCCATATGGTCCTGGGCTTTTCTTTGTTGGGAGGTTTTTGATTACTGATTCAATCTATTTACTAGTAATTGGTTGTTTTAGATCTTCTATTTCTTCTTGAGTCAGTGTAGGTAGCTTGCCTGTTACTAAGAATTTGTCCATTACTCCAATTATCTAAATTTAATGAGATCCAACTGTTTACAGTATCCTCTTATAATCCTTTCACATGTTGTATAAAAGAAGTCATCTTTACATATAAAGACATGTAGATTAAAACTAAAAGGATGGAGAATGATATACCAGGCTAAAATAATAAGAAGAAAGTTGGAGTAACTATATTAATTCTAGAAAAAGCAGATTTCCAAGCAAGGAAAATAATCAGGGATAACGAGAGGCATCACACAGTAATAGAGGAGTCAATTTTCCAAGAAGATTTAATGATCCTTGTTGTGTATTTGCCTATCATTTATCAAAAGCCTACTTTAACATTAATTAAATTGAGAAGTTGGGTCAAAACCACTGGCAGAAACTTAATAAACCCAGAATTCTCACTTGTGATTGTATCTGAGGTGAGATGGGTGCTGGGGATTGAATCATATCCCTCACAAAGACATGTTCAGGTCTTCATCTGTGTTCCTGTGAGCATGAACCCATTTTCAGATATTATTAGTTAAGGCCAAATTGAATCAGTGGAGCTTTATTCTATATGACTGGAATCCTGATAAAAGAGGACATTATGACATAAACAATCAGTAGAAACCAGAAGTAGGAGAAGCCAGAAGTAAGAAGTCAAAAGAATAATCCGAATCACCATATGCCAGAGGAACCCCAAGTGTTGAGGCAAGCCAGCACCAAAACACCACAAACTCTGGGAGAAAGCTTGAACTATTGAGTTCTTGATTCTGAAATTCTAGCCCCCAAATCCATGAAACAATGCATTGTTGTTGTTTAAGCCAACCCATTGTGTGGTATTTGGATTTGCAGCCAGAAAACTAGGATAATTGGATATAATATGATCATGATGGATAACTTTGACAAAACAATGGAAGTCATTATAAATGATATTCTGGGATACTGACCATTGTAGGTAGGATTTAAATGCCTAAACTAGGGTGCCTTAGTAGCTACAATTCTTATATTAATCAGAAATTAGAAGCATTGCTTGAGGTAAGAGCCACATCCAGTGAGCCAATTGTGTTTGATGTTGAAGAAAGGCAGGTTAAAACTTGGAAGCATGTAATTTCCAAGCAATTTCAAAAGGATATCTCAGATCATAGCTGTTAGTGTCCCTGTGATTCATAGTGGGCTAACTGACATTCAGGAAATTAAATTGTTTAAAGCCAAATTCGTTAGATGATTTAAATACCACTTACTTCATACCAATTTGATTCAGGAAATGACATAGAAGATGAACATCCAAAAGAGACCAATGCAGACTTTGTATGAAAAAGACAAGGAATAGAGCATGATGAAGTGGAGAGAGTTTCAGATTCTTTATTCAGGGTACTTTATGCCAAAACATATATCATTTAATCCCTCCAATAGCCTTAGATCCAATTCCTTCTCTTCAGTTTAATTATGAGTAAACAGGAGCTCACAAATTTTTTAATGAAAGCCACTCAGCTTGCATAGTTTTAAAGTGTATTACAAAAAAGATGGAATTAAAACCAGGGTTTCATGGTCAGCAAGGTGCAAATGCGTCTTTTCTACACCATAGTAAATTAAATAAATAAATACTTGGATATAATCTGGTCAATTTCTCTTTCTGTCTTTGATATTATCTATGACAACCTGCTTTTTCTTAAAATGCAATTTTATCGATATATATTCACACACCATATAATGATCCAAAGTGTATAATCAGTGGTTCATAGTATCATCATTTAACTGTGTATTCATCATCAAAATTGATTTTAATGACAGCCTGTGTTTTTGGTTTTTTGCTTGTTTGTATGTTTGTTTGTTTTTGCATGGGCAGACACAGGGAATTGAACCCAGGTCTCCAAAATGGCAGGCGGGAACTCTGCCACTGAGCCACCGCGGCCCTCCCGACAACCTGTTTTAATCAAATTTATTTTTAATAAACTTGTCCCAAAATCTTATAAACTCACACAGACACTTCAGCAGCTGAATTCTGAATCCATCTCTGTTGGCTCTATGACCAGGATGAGATATTTAATAACTATATGCCAAGGGGATGATGGGATGAATGAGATAAAATATGTGAAAGGATACATGTTAGATTTTACACTGATGTAAACATTATATATTAAGAATTATAAAAAATATAATATAAATTATTTATATATGAAAATTTTATATATAAAAAGAATTATTAAAAATTTGTAAAAGAACTATGGGTACGTGCATCTGATTTGAGAGGGGATAATTAGTGGTGCTCTTGGAGAGAGTCTTTTCTTATTTCAGAAAAGAATAAATTGTAGGGTAAATATTAGATTCATTAAAGGAATATGATTCTCAGAATACAAGAGGTGGGAACACACTCTTTATGCAAACAAAACATTTTCTTGCTGGTATAAGAGTGCTTATTTATCTGAATTACATTTTGTGAGAATTATAGCTAAATTAAATCATACTCAGATTAAAATGATCACAAATGTAAATGGAAGAGTAATTGGAAACCTGATAATATTTGACCTGGAAAAATATGGAAGGTAGTATGAGGGCCTCATATTAGGTATTTTTAAACCCATCATACAGAATAAGGCTCCTGTATGATATAGTGTTAGAAATACTGTGAATCAGCAGATGCTACAAGATGCCAGGGCTACCCCAAAATGAAAGAAACAGCTCGAGAGAATTGCAAAATAAAATACCAAAGCTCAAACCGAAATGTCAATTGAAAGATCTTATAAAAAGAAACAAAGCTTTGGTGAACAACTTGAATCAGTGAGTAAACGAATAAATAATAAATTGCTATTTATTCCAATCAAAACAAAATCTACAAAGTATCGAATATATTCAAAACAATGTCTTTTGGCATAGGCATTCATACGTATAGTATCTGACCCTATTAATTTCATAATCAAATGATAGATCCTTCAATATATAAAGCAATTGCTTGCAATATTAAGTTCACAATATTCAGTTCAATCAATCCCAAATTCCCACTTATATGGAGAGAACTTTGAAGGCATTAATAGAAAACAGAGCACCATTAGCTTGGAAATAAAAGCCATGGGGAACTTGAGGTTGAGAACTGGACGATGACGTACATATTTCAGCAGACCTAGAATTTGCAATATTTTGCAAACATTTGCAAAATAATTTGAAGAAAGAATATAATAATGCTTGAATAATTGCCCGCCTACCAGTTTGAAGGGAAAGAACTGGAATATGTGTGAGCAATGCCAAGATCACAAGCTTATGGACAGTTATCAAGGGATGAAATAACTAATGCTGGAATATTTGATTGCTGGGGAAGTGATAAAGAAATGTCTATTCTTCTGTACTAAATTAGTTAAAAGAGAATACCATATTTCCTTTTGTCTCTGGGGCCATGTCAGGACCTTAGGAAGTCACCACTGGGAGTCATAAAATCAGAAAGGAATCAGCCATGTGGGGATAGATCCACATAAGATAGAAATGAGACCAAAAAAAAAAAGAAAAATGTCTTGCAAGAGGTATGTTGTGTGTAAAGTAAAACAAATATATATGTCCATTTCATTGACACAACAGGTGACTAGAATCAGAAAAGTTTATAAGAATCATGGGATTATAAATAAAATTAATTAGCAAAATGACCTAACTAGTGATTTATTATGCATAAAAAATTCTACTTTCATTAAAATTTTACGTTGTCAATCCCCATAGATTTCTGGCAAACCTACAAGGCATACTTTCTCAACCTTTGAGTATATCACATTTTCCTCCAATATAGAAACAATAATTTCAGCAAGCACAACCAAGACATAGTATTTAAGTGTTTCAAAGAAGCATAGTCCCCAAATATTAATAAATACTGACCTTGACTGCTTGATACCTATGTTCCATGCTATAGTTGCCTTGAGATCTACATAGGCTTCTTTCTATACTTCACAAAAGTAGTGCTCCTGGGCGGGCCATATAGCTCAGTAGGCAGAGTTCTCGCCTGCCATGCCAGAGAACCAGATTTGATTCCCGGTTCCTGCCCATGCAAAAAGAAAAGAAAAAAAAGTAGTGCTACTGGAAGTAAGGAATTTGAGTCTTTTACCTAAGTGCCAAGAATTTTTTGTCGGATGTTACCTAAAATCAGAATTTTTCTTGATCAGTGAAACAAGGAATATTTCCTAGACTTAGAGAAGGTGGAGTGTATAGTTTTTGTGTGTGTGTGTGTGAAAGAAAGTGGAGAAAGAGGGCAGTTAAATCTGGGTCAATATCCCAGTTCTTGCATTTGCTTTTCTCTAGCAACCTTGTACAAGTTATCTTTCCCAATCTAATTTTGTCCATTAATAAAATGCAGATAATACCTACTTCACTGAGGTAGTATGAGACCTTTGCCACAAGTTATGATAACCTGACAGGAGTAAATACTCACTGAATATTTGTTCTACACTAAGGAAACCCTGCATATAGAGTACAAGGCTCCTAAAAATATCTACCAGCTGCTGGGGTTTCCTAAAAATGTTCTCCAAGGTGTGCAAATTTACTGTGAGTTTTTGTTTTGATTCGTCTTACTCTGGTGATAATCAAATAAAGTATATAGACATATTCTTGATCATGTGAATTCCCACCCTATAACTCAGTGTTATCCCCAGATTTCAGGGCCTATTTTGTGTTTGTGTTTATGATATCATTCACATCAAATAGTGCTATTTGGTTTTCACAGCTTAATGCAAAAAGAACTGAGGCAGATTGAAGCATTAATGATAAAATCATTCTAATTAAAGTCAGAAACACTATGGTGGGGTGAACCAAGGAAGTTTTTTCAGTAATTTAAGAAAGGAAGTTTCAAGAAGCAATAAATCTTGACATGGTACACTCAGTAACATATGCCATGCAAATTCAAAAGAACCTTATTCTTAGATGGTGCTATTTTCACATTTTGAACTACACTTTATTTAGCTTCAGCAAATGATCTATTTTAAAGTTTTGAATTGCATTGGACATGGCAAGGTTTTTTATTGTTTTAGTATTTTATGGGTGATTTTGGATTGTGTAATTTTAGATAAGCTAAAATTTTAAGGATTTTATGCCTAGTTTATGTGTGTGCATATCTAAATAATAGGACAATAACGATAGATGATTATTTCAGCTTTCATAAAGATTTATAGTTTGAAAAATATTATTGCAGTTGAAAGAATGGCTACTGTTCTTAAATTCAGAGTTCAGTATTGAGTGCCAACCTCTCCAGTTTCTGTGAAAGTTTTGGCATTAACTTAACCTCACTGACCCTGAATTTGCTCCCAAATAAAATAAGGATGATAAGATCCACCCGAACTCCTTTACAAGGTGTTCGAGAGATTTAAACGAAATCAAAGATGTTAGAATGTCTTATAATCCATAAAGCACCATATTAATGTAAGGGATCATTCATTTCAACATTGTTAATAAACACTTGAATTCCCTACATCACAGCATTACGTACGGTATTTTCAGAGGAAAACGTCTAATGCCTTGCAATGAAAATCAGTTAATGAATTGTGTTACTTTTCATGATTTGGAAGATTTATCTTGCACAAAGCTCATTTTCTGCCACAAGGATGATTCTGTGTTCTGCAAAAACTACAGTTTGAGGAGAAAGTGTGGGTTAGTTTTTCTGCATGAAAAATGCTTGTTGTAAGTGAAAGGTTGGGTTCTGTTGGGGACCTTGATCAAGTCACTTAATCATTAAAAATGCTTGTTGTAAGTGAAAGGTTGGGTTCTGTTGGGAACCTTGAACAAGTCACTTAATCTTTCGCTGATTTTTAGTTATATTACATCTTGGATGGAGCCTGCCCCTTTAGTACCCTGTAGAGAGCTGAGAAAATATGCATAATCTTTAATATAATATCTATACTTTACGCTTAATAAACTAAAACTAGGGAACATATATTTACAATGATGAATAAAAAGTTATATATATAAACAACTTCTATAGAAAGTGATGCTATATATTCAATTTTTTTTGGGGGGTGGTGCATGGTCCGGGAATCGAACACGGGTCTCCCGCATGAAAGACAAGCATTCTACCACTGAACCACCATATACTCTATATATTTAATTTTTATTTACATTTATAGCCAGAGTTTATAATTCTTTATTCTTAAAGAATTGCTGGCATTTATATAATAAATTAATAGAAGATCATAAAATTCAAGTAGAGGCAGAGATAGAACATCAAGTCCAAGGAAAAACATAAGAGACATGCAAATTTTATCATATAGTATTTCCCAGTTGCTTCAAACTTATATGATTACCATATTAATACCTGCATAATATTCTGACCAATGAATATATGATGATGTGACCATTGATAGACATGTAGCATTAATCAATGTTATGTGATAAATAATTAATATATGTAGTCATATAGCCCACTTTTTTCCTATCATTGACTAAAAAATATAAACTGAATCTTGATATAGACCATCACCATGCTTAATAAAAAGGTTCATTTATGTATGATTTTTTCAAATAACAATTAATCTCTGGGCATTATTCTTTCCCAGCCATTATTTCAAGGATTCAGTCTCTTTAAAATGCCACCCATAATGTAAGTATTTGCTGATTCAGATACAACCTTGCTTTTATTAGAAACTCATTAAAAATGCACCTCTCAACTTATAAAAAAAATTTCTCATTCTTGTATAAATATTTACTTGGTAGCCCACATACATTGTTCTTGTCTTTACAATGAGGATGAAATTTGCTTGAGAGCAGAGTGCATTTCTTTTGAGTTTCTGATATCACTTAACATAATGCTTGGCATATTGAAGGGGTATGCTAAACACACAATTGCTATGTAAGTAGAAAAAAATAAATCAATGGAGGTTGCAAACTAAGAAAGATGATTTAAGAGAATGTGGTTGTGTATGTAATTAGGGGCAGACAAAACCTAGATATTTGCAAAGTTATAACAATTTGTGCAAAGCAAGTTCATAGAATATCTGTTTAAGATGAAGGAATCAGGGAAGACATCACACAAGTTTGATTTTAGCCAAACTTTGAAGATTAAGTAATGGTTGGATCAGAGGAGAGACTGGTAAAATTATGGAAACATCATTCCCAAATGAAACCCCTGAGATAGAAGTCTGGAAAATATGTTCAAGTTAAATTTCACCCACTTTGGCTGGAGAATTGTCACAAGTCCAGTAATACTAAAAATATACTTCCAGAACTTTATGGTATATAGGTTTCCAGTTTTGTGAATAATATCATTGAATCTTCACTGATGACCTTGATATAGTTAGGACAGTTTTGATTATGCTAGTTTTACACATAGGAAAAATAACAGTCATAGAATTTATATATGCATGGCTGGAATATCAAAAGTAATTTGCTAGTCTGAAAAATACAAACAGAGTTTTATCTGTCCCATTGCACAGTGTATGCTTGTGTGGTGTGCGTGTGGGTGTGTGTGTGAGAGAGAGAGAAAAGTCAACATTCTATCTCATAGACTGACTGTGTATCTTCACAGTTATTATTGTGTTCCTACTATTTACCCAATGTTATGATCCAAATGTTAAATGTTACAATTTCCCCCTTGATTTTTGCAGACATGTAGTTCCCATTAATTAGTCAGGAGAGAAAAGGAAATTAAAGGTATATAAGTAAAATACCAGAACAAGGTTCAAGAACATAGATGACCTTTAGCTCAGCTCCATTCACACTGAATAAAATGCATAAAATTGAATAGTGAGGTGGTTTTATAGTCTATGATTAAAGAAGTTAAAAGAAAGATTAATATTGTGATTTTAGTCCTACCATTTTGTCACAGTATTAAATCAGTGCAGTGATTGAATCTTTTTGTATGAATTGCTTAAATCATTGAGGAAGAAAAATATTTTCTAAATTAAATTAAAGAGAATGTGTGTGTGTATTTATGTCTTGTGTATGTACCCATGTTCTTTTTCTTCCCCATGGAAAGATCAGCTGTTGAGTTGTTGAACAAATGTTGGGACATACCAGTGATGAGGTTCCTTGCATTTCCTAATCAGAAATATTCAAGAGATATTGATGATATGTCTTGTTCATTGATTGGATGTTAATATTACGCCCTAAGTTAGCATATGAATTCTGAAAGCAATGTGGCTAGATGAACATATTTTCTACAGTGTCAATGTATGACTTGATTTGGTTTGACTATTAATTCTGCCCTATACTCAACCAATAATTTTGTAATTTTGTCAGTGTAATATTTCATTGGCTACTCCAGTAAAATTTTTGAACATGATAAAACTTCCCAAAATATACAGACCATCTGTGAAGGCCATTGTGCTGATTTGTTGATTTGGCTGCCTAGGATATATTTCTACTGTCCTGGTGTCAGCAACTCTATTTTCCCTTAAAGAATTGCCTCTCTCCCATTTACTCATGGTATGGTGGGAAAGTCAATCAAAAAGCCTAGACCTTCCTTGGCTAAATGGGTACAGATGACCCATGACTAGAAAATCAGAGTCTCCCTTCCAGGCATGTGAGCCTTGCGCAGCGAAAGCAAGGACCACAAATACTTCACCAGATGGGTCCATAATGAAACTGCCCCTAGTGCGCACAGCCCAAACCCCAAACTGTCCTGGTTCATGACTCCTGTCTATTCCCAGATCCAAGTCTTCAGATTATTTCAGTATAGCCTTATAATAAATATTCTCTTTCCTTTATTTTCCTTTTTTTCTTTTCTTTCCTCTTCTTATTTTTCCCTTAAATTAGTCACAGTCATTTTTTTGTTGCTAACGGCAAAACCAAACAAAATGAAAACAAAACAAAAAATAAAGCAACACAACGAATACAGTTACTTTTGTTTTCATATTTTTCTACCTCTCAGTCTGAGCTCAGAGGCTATACTGTTATTATTCATTCCTCACATTAAATGTGGAGAGGAGGTACCTTGTAAGATAATGGAAAAAAAAGCTTCTTCATGTGGTTTATATATGGAGTACACGTATATATATGTAGTAGAAATATTTATATTTTTCTTTCACCTTTTACATATGAAGGGACATCAAGTGACCACATTATCATAGGGTGGCACCCAGCAAGTATCCTCTTTAGTGACACTATAATCTGAAGAAATAACCATAACCAAGGAAGTATGTATTACAACCAGAATTCTTCTGCTTTTTTTCAGCCAACATTACTCAAATATTTTGTATAAACTCATAACACAAAGACTGTCATTTATTTTAGGTCTCAACTGGGTACATCGAAATGTGTGCTCAGAAAAAGGAATTTTACTGTATAGTTCCATTTCAAACTTCAGATTTGAGTAAAAGGAATTGGCCAGATCTGAATTCTATATCGTGTAGTGAACAAAAAGATTCAATTTGGGCATACGATTGGGATTACATGAAAAAAATAGAATAGCCAACAATAACAGATATTTATTATTTTATTTTGTTGGTTTTATCCTATTCATCTAGTGATTATCATGTCACCAATTTCTATACCTTTAAAATGTGCAATTCAAAAGTTAGTACAGACTTTCATTGCTTAAGTCTCTTGTTCAGGAGCACTCTGTTTTAAGCACAGTTGTTACTTAGAACCATATAGTCCAACTAGAAAGCCCCAGCTCTTCATACTGGTTTAGTCTACCTTCTGGAGGAGTCATTAGAATGAAAATTGGAAGCCAACAAATGGGTCACATTCTAGGAGTAGTTTTAAATGTAAAGGGACTAAGCTATATGGAAAAGGCAAAGTTAGAAACACATATGTCTTAATGGAGATGTATATGTACATATTTGAAGATGGACAGGTGAAGCTGGGGTCAATGTACAGATTTTATGTTAGAAAAGTGAAAACTATAAAACTGAAAAAACAAACAACATCTAAGGCAGGGAGAAACAGAAAGCCTGGTCCATTAAGCAAATGTGTATTTGCCCAGGGTCATGGGATTTGGTCAAAGAGGGCAATATAGTTTGTACATACATTTTACCTAAACTCAGTCTTATTCTACCTCACTTTGCCCCTTTCTTCTTTGGTAAGAAAAGCAGGACTGCCTTTGACATTTGAAACATATTCATCCAATTACATGTTATATTCTGAGCAACACTGAGCCTCCTGCTGTGAAAATGTCCTGCAATACAGATTTTCCATCTCCTAGAACCATGATGTTTATCTAAATTGTCTCAGTTTCCTGTCAAGTTTAACAGACTAAGGGGAAAAGAATACTGTCAATCTTTTTTAGTATTTTTAAAGAAGCCACCAAATCTTTTTTTTATACTATGAATGTTTATTCTTTGCTCCATTTAGGGAAAATCAATGCTTTTTGATTTTGTGGATGTTGAAAATGTATGGAAAACTCAGCAATTCATGCTACTTCCTCTTAACAATTGATATTCCTATGGAATTATGGACCAAGTTATAAAGAAAAGGGAGCCAGTGCTGTTGGTTAGAAATAGCATCAGACCATTAGGAGATCAGAGTTCTTATCCTGACTCAGTTGCTATCACTGGTTCTTATCACAGTCCTGGTTTCTATAGCTGGTCATATGGTCATAGTTCATATTTATCACTACCTTTTTCTACTACCCACTCCAGATTCCCTTTACCCTCAGTAAGCACTTCAGCTGGCTGTGGTTCTTTGCCAGGTAGGGTGGCCCATGCCTTCATTCCTGACGTTTCTGGGCTATTGGTAGTCCTGCCTGAATTGGGTTGTTGCATTTTTCTATTTACTTTAATCATAGGACATGATATGAAGAGATGCCCTAAGGGTTCTCCTGTACTTTATTGTGTAGTTGCATTCTTATTTCCCCTTGATGGTCAGTATCAATCACCCGGACAGAACAGTAATCCCTTTTAGTGACTATTGATTCAATGGCATGAAAAGCCCAAAGTGGCCAGGTGGCAGTTCAATGGAATCATTTCGTGTCTCCTGGTAGAAGCACTCCCCCTTTTGGAACTAAGACCTGTAGATCAGCAAAGCTTAAGGTTTCAAAGACAGGAAGCAAAAATTTTCCTAATGGATCATTGGAGGTGATAGTGAGTGGTGCCACTCCCATTTCCACCCCTTGATTCCTAGGCCTGTGAATCGTGAATATGGGAGAAACAATACCATAGAGCGGACGCTAATTTAGAGCACACACATTCCCCTGGAGAACATTGCTTTAGCCCTTCAAGGTATTACCGCTTGTTCGAACCATACTGAGTCTTCAAAAAGCCATTTCACCATTCTATCAACCCAGCTGCCTCTGGATGATGGGGAACATGGTAAGATCAGAGAATTCCATAAGCATTTGCCCATTCTCACACTGCACTTGTTGTGCAGTGGGTTCCCTGATCCGAAGCAATGCTGTTTGGAATAATATGAGGGTGGATAAAGCATTCTGTAAGTCCATGGATGGTAGTTTCTGTGGAAGCATTGCATGCAGGAAATATGAACATGTATCTGGAGTATGTGTCTATTCCAGTTAGAACAAATTGCTGCACCTTCCATGTTGGAAGTGTTCCATTGTAGTCAACTGCCACCATGTAGCAAGCTGATCACCTCGGGAAATGGTGCCATATCGGGGACTGAGCATAGGTTTCTGCTCCTGGCAGATTGGGCATTCAGCAGTAGCCATAGCCAGGTTGACTTTGGTGAGTGAAAGTTCATGTTGTTGAGCCCATGCACAACCCTCATTCCTACCACCATGACCATTTTGCTCATGAGCCCATTGGGCAATGGCAGGAGTGGCTGAAAAAGAGGATGACTTGTATCCACAGAATAGATCATTTATTTGTGTGGAAGTCATTTGAGCCAGAAAAGAAATTCTGCACAAACACAACAGCAAATCTTTTTAATTTTAATTTAATTTAATTTTTTGTTTTGTTCCCCTCCAATGGAAATAAAGAGCCTTATATTACTTTTAAACACAAAACACAAGAAAGCTAATGCATTGCTGCTAGTTTAGGATCTTTCGTTAAGAAAATGAGTGAGGCAGACTGGTAACAGCAGTATCTAAATACAGGTGATACATCAACACTAATATCTCATTAAGCCTAAAGAAAACCAATTTTAACCTAGCCATTTTCTCATTGAATGTTAAAAGCAATAGCTTCTTTAAATGAGAGTAATTCACAGCTGGATTTTGTACATATATATATATATATATATATATATATATATATATAGTTGCCTAAATCTTTATGAAGAAAAATGACTTTTCTATTTGAAGAAATTTAAAATACAAAATGAAGAGGATCATTATAAATGATTATATTATGCCAAATGACCCTGGAAAGCTTTGGTGAAGGCATGCACGTGTGTTAGATAAAAATTTCTTAATGTGCACTTTAAAATTTTCTCCCATCTTAGTCTGATTAACATATTTTTTTAAGTGTGGCATAAATCATGGTGTGACCCCCAAGGCCAACTCACTGATAACTCTTTATCCAATAGATCTTGCCTGAAAATTCCCTTGAAAGGAACAAAGCATGTTAGATAAATTAAATGAAAGGAACAGATGTAGATTAAGAGTGATGTACATTCTGAGCCTGAACTTTTAATTTCGCTAAATATTATTTTCCATCTTCATGATCACATTACATTGAAATGTTGGAACTTCAATTTCCTCTACTATTTCATTTAATGAAACCTTTGTCTCCTCTGAGCTTTTAAGGGGATGTTAGCTTTAAATCACTTCGACTTCACCCTTTGCAATTTACATATGTTGAGGAAATAAAAGCCTTTCAAGAATCACCACAGGGGCTTGAGAGGCCTCAAAGGAGTATTAAGACCTGGAGTTTAATGAGAGCTGCCTCAAATACAAAACACAAATCCTCCCCATGGAATACTAATGGCTTTTGTGTACAGTTACATTTTCTTGTGAGTTTTTAAGAGTCTGAGAGTGGCCCTGTGTGGCAGCCTTTGTGGTAGTGATAAGGAAATGCAACTCCAGTTCAAGGGGCAAAAGGGACACTTTCCATACATAGGTCAGCGTTGCATAGCTTAATTTACACTGGAATAATTAGGGGCCATTTCAAAGGCTGCAAAGCAGTACATGTTGGAACTGTAACTTATGGGCTGTGCATCACAGGCCTTGAGTAGAGACTCAGAAGTTTCCTATGATGATTTATTCCAAAAGCCATTTTAAATGCTTCAAATGTAATTGTTAGTTTAGCCTTTGATATCTAACTGCATTTATTCTAAGTTTTCTTCTTCTCAAAGCTTCGGTTTTACTTTATTTCCTGGAAATGTATGCTTAGTTTTTAATATCAACAGCATTCACTGGGAAAGCTCAAAAAAAGGTTAAGGGATACTGAGTTCTTAAAATGACCGCTGTCTTGCCTTGTGATAGATCCATATTTTAATAATTTGCATTCTATTAAGTGATCCCAGAGGATTTTAAATGTGACAGAAAACCAAACCTGTGCTAAGAAACTCTCTTGATGGTGTTTCTTCATTGTTCACTTGGGGAGCCTAGCTAAACCCAGAAACTCATGAACCAACAATGAAGAATTTGCTGTGGCGCAACCATGCCCATGCATCCTTCTCAAAACTGCCTGTACAATTGTATCACTGCAGGAATGATGTCTGAAAAATAGGGATGCCTGAAACCCACCTTAGATTAATTTGATTTGGAAACTCTAGAGCTGCAGTGTCAAATGGAGAAGACACTAGTCACGTGAGGCTATGAAGGACTTGAAAGGTGGCTAGACAAGGTGGCTAGACTGAATTGAGAAATGCCATTAGTGTAAAATACACACTGGATTTTAAATACTATGAAATCAACCAACAAATAAAAGAATATAAAGCATCTCAGTAATGAAATGATATTTGGGGCCTATTAGGTTAAATGAACTATATTATTAAAATTAATTTCACTTCTTTTTTTTACTTTCTTTTATGGTAGCTATCAAAATTATATATTTGACTTGTGTTATATTTCTATTAAATAGCATTGATTTAGGGGTAAAGCCTGGGCATCAATAATTAAGAAAATATTCCAGGAAATTAAATGTGCAGCCCCGATAGAGACTCTTAACCTTCCATCAAATGCAGAAAATATATAATACACATATTATAACAATATGTTATAGATCTTACTATGCAACAGGCATATTTATGTGAACTTTATGCATATTAATTAACTTGCCATAATAATGCACTGTGCTATTATGATTCCCATTTTATGAACAGGAAAACTGAGATAAGAAGATACTAAGTGTCTTGTCCAGTGGCACAAAGCGAATGAACAAAAGAGTCAAGATTTGAAGCCAGTTATGTTGTGTTGAGAGTTCGTGTTCTCCAACATTGTTTCCTACTATTGGTGGTTCTCAAACTGAAGTTATGTCTAGCTTATTTTATACCTGAAAGAGTAATATTAACAAAACTATTCTGAGTTATCATATATTAAATCTTCTATATGCCAGAAATTTTAATAGTCATTTTATTTATATCTTTAACAAACCTCAAAGGCATGCATGTGTCTGTTGCTGTCTCCATTTACCAGTTAGGAGAAAAATGCTCTGACTAATCAAAACAACTTGCCCTAAAGTCACGTTGAGGTGAAACCCATATTTTCTTCTGATTTAGATCATGTGACTCATTGATATGCAGCTTTTCAGCCAACTAGTTCAGGGATTAGTTCTTGAATCTTTGCCATGGTGTTGAGTCAAGTGTGACCTGAAGCTAGGAACATGGGAAAACGTACTGGATCTGTTAAGTCAATCTGTAAGAGAGGTTGGTTATTAAGATATCCTCCATAATACCATACTCAAATAGTTAGTATAGTGTCTTAATTCTTAAAAAAAAAATCAAAATTGCATATTTTATATAATTCTCAAACCTCACCGTAGACACATAATTTTGCCATTATTTTGTAATTAGTGTTGTCATTAATCCAAATACTACAGAACAGTAATAAAATAAAATAATAAGCATCTGTAGACTATCGTAATAAGAATACTTTGAGATACTACCTGTCTTCAGAATATATTTTCAGCAAGAGCATTTTCACTTAAAAAAGAAACAATATTCATAATTTTGATGAGAATGAGAGGTATGCTGTTCATTTAAAAAACCTGTTTTTCTCTCATTTTGTTCTCAGCCATTTTTTTCTGATGTCCACACCATTCTCATAGCCATGTTTCTAGATATCTTTGCTTACAAACTCAGTTATTGCTCTGAGCAGTACAAGCTTAAAACCATATCTAGCTTTGCCATCCAAGTATCAAACTTTATTGATTCCTGAGTGACACTGGACATGTAACTCAACCTGTATGAACTTTATTTTTTTTTCATCTATTAAAATGAAGAAATTTATATTTGTTCTCTGTTTGTAGGAATTAAATGAAGCTTGTATAAAAATATTTAAGCCTGATGTTGGGATCTGAGTATATATTAAATAAAAATGGAAGTTCCATTTTGTACTTCTATCCCTATTAGAAAAGACACACGTTACAAGTGCACACAACTGCATGCATATAAACACACAAACACTTTAGTCTGGTGGGAATTTTCCTCTATATTGTATCCTGGTACCAGCATGGACCATTAATACCCTACAATATTCCCAGAGGGACAATTCTAAATCCCCACAAATGATTTTAGACACTTCCCTTTCCAGATGGCATCCCTATTCCCTAGATTATCCGTGTTCTGAGTTCCTGTGAAGGACCCACCACCATTCTTGCCTTTGTGCTCAACCTTAAAAGATGTGCTCAAACAAAAAAAGAAAAGATATGCTAATACAAACTTGATGTCCTATCTCTCATTGAAAATCCTATGATGGAGAATTGTGACTCATGACCATCCTTCCCAAGAACCAGCTACTCTCTTGGACTCCGCATTCTCCTGTACATATCCCCTTCTCTTTTACATCTAAACATTCTGTGTGTTCATGTAAACCAATTAATGTAAAATCTTTCCCTAACTTCTTCATACCTTTTACTCATGGATTCAATCCTGAATCCTGCCCAGGAGATCAGATGGAATAAAATATGCTCCTGAAACTAGAACTTAGGATGCAGAATCCACTGTTATGATAATTCAGGAAACCTTTCCTCTATCCCTTCCTTTTCAGACAAGAATTTCAGAACTCCCATTACTGCAATATATTCTGCTATGGAGGATGTGGTACAGACTAGTAATTGACAGTAGAAATCCACATCTTTTATAAACATAGAACTTTTATTAGCCAGGCATATGGGGTGCTCAGTTAGACATTATTCCCCTGACTCTCTTCTGAAATGTTTGCTAGTCTTTATTGGGTGGTTGTTCTCCTGATATTGCCTGAGGTCAATGATGCAGCTGCAATTATCTGGAGATTCCCCCAAGGCTTGATATTCCAAGCTGACCTTACTGAGGTGTTTGGCAGCTGGTATTTGCACTTGTGTTCTAGTTTGAAAGCTGCCAAAATGCAATATACCAAAAATGGAATGGCTTTTAAAAAGGGGAATTTATTAAGTTGGAAGTTTACAGTTCTAAGGCTGTGAAAACGTCCAAATTAAGGCAAGGTTATGAAAATGTCCAAATTAATGCATCCAGGGAAAGAAATCTTGGTTCAAGAAGTCCAGTTATGTTCAGGGATTCTTTCTCACCTGGAAAGGTCCATGACAATGTCTGCTAGCTTTCTTTCTAGGAATCTTCAATGGCTTCCTCTGGGCTTTGTGCATTCTGTTGGCTCTGTCAGTTCTGGTGGCCTCAAGCATTTTCCAAAATGGTTCCCTCTTAAAGGGCTCCAGTAAGCAACCCCACCTTGAATGGGTGGAGACATATCTCCATGAAAACCATCTAATCAAAAGTTAACACCCACAATTGGGTGGGTTACATTTCCATAGAAACAATCAAAAAGCTCCCCAGCCCAGCAATATTGAATGATGATTAAAGAGCTTGGCTTTTCTGGGGTATACAACAATACACACAACTTGCTTGAGCCACTTTCCCATGCTGACCCTGTCTATGTGATCTCTCATCATTTAATAGTCTAGCCCAGGTTTCCTCACATGACAATGGAGTTGTTCCAAGAAACTCTCCAATGGAATGTGTTTGGAAGTAATAGGTGCCACTTCTAAGCCTGTATATTAAGACAATGGTCCTGTCCCTTCCATGATCTCTTTCCTCGTTCCACCTGCTAGTAACCAGATAAAGTAATAGTATTATTGGCCTGTGTGTGACACCAATAACTCTATCCTCCAACGATTATGAGGAGTACAAGTACTCTACTAAACCGATCTGTTTAGCTGAGAGCAATAACATGAGAAAGACATTAATTACTTCTCTCTTCTTTAAGCCGCAGTGTTTTTGAGTCCAAACAAAGCAAGTGGAGAACAAATCCAGCACTATACCTAATCCAACATGAAGATAAGTTACGAAAAGTTCCAAAATTTACTCTGCTTGTAATCTAAGAACAAAGGGCATGAAATATACATATATACAACAAATAACAGAACCAGGATAGGAAAGAAATGTCCCATGCAATCCGAGGGCTTTACAACAAAATGAAAGACCAGTGAAACTATTTCTACAAGGAGGAAAAAAGATAACTTTGTTTTGATATGAAACACCAATATCTATGCATATTGCATACTAAAAGAAAAAATATACTGACTAGGATATAATTTTATCTAATGACATATACAATACCACTGTGAACACCACTGAAACCTTAGCACAAGTATTGATCATTAAGTGAATTTATCATTTTCTTTACACTTAGTTTGATGTACTGGGTGGGCAAAATAATTGCAACTTGTAAGTTTATGGAATAGTTGAAGGAGTTAGGAGATAGCATTTGAATAGCCTATAAAACTTCAGTCCATTTTCTCTGGGGATAATTGCCTGTGGTTATTGAGTAAACTTCACTAGAATGTTATTAGTATTTTGAGTGGCCCGGGAAATAGTCTGAAGGCAGCTCCTAGGGAGCTGGGAAACGGAGAGATGAAGGAGTCCTATTTCCTCTCAGAGTGACAGCAACATTTAATTCATCCTCTAGAGGCCAAATACATTAAATCTTGTCATACTAATCTATTAACTTAGAGAAAGCATCCTAACAGGGAAAAAAGGTCCTGAAAAGACATAGTGAATACTGTTTAATGGTGAACTTAGAAACTGGCACAACTCTTTCAGTGGTTTTTTGTTCAGTGGTGACCATTAACAGAGAGGAACCAGGTTTTCTCACTGCCCAAAAGGCTATCATTAAAATATATTTTTAATTTTTTTCTTCATTTGGAAACTATTTCATGTTTTTACTTTTCTGGCTCATGGTGTTTCCGATTCACTCTTCCCTGTTGGGCTTGCTCATCTAATTACCTTACCCTCTCCCCTGTGTTCCAATTTCTAATAGGTTTCCTTTTCACAGCTCACTGGATTCTCAAGAGTTTCTGGCAGTAGAAGAGTTGGGCTTATGCTGAAAGTGTGTTACAACTGGAAGGCATTCAGGGATTTGGAATTGCAACCTCCTCATTTTACAGATAAAGAAACTGAGACTTAAAGAGGGCTAGAACCTTGTCTATGGGGTATGAAATGAGACCCGGGTAAGAGAGAAGAAGCCACCAGGGAGTGAGTATCAGCAGAGTCTGTTATCAGCATGCAGTCTTCCCCGGCTTTTCCCTGCCTAGCCTCTTTTGTCCTTTGTGGTCATGGCCATGACCGTAATATCTGTCAAAACCTTCTCAAATACTAACATGCAAGACAAATGAACTCCTTCAGATCCCTTTTGAAGGAAAATTTTAGTTTTTACTTCTCAATGGGTTAAAATGATTGGAAGATTATGACTACAAAATGAAAGCAGAGACTAATTTTGCTATGTGTGACCAGTTGTTATCTGTTTTAATCCTTTGCATTCATGAATCCCCTCCTCCAGAAGGCCACCCCAACTACTACCCAGTTGACAAAGAAATGAGAATCATTTTTTTACCTATGAAAGGGTTTTCAATTTCTCCTCTGCTTCTCTTTTGACTTTTTTTATTTTGTAACCTTTTTTTTTTTTTTTTACATATAACACATAAACAAAGCAAAGAAAAAAAAGCAGTAGTTTTCAGAGCACGCTTCAATAAGTAGTTACAGGACAGATCCTAGAGTTTGTCATGGGCTACCATACCACCATCTCAGATTTTTCCTTCTAATTGGTCTAGAATATAGGAGGCTAGAAAGAATAAACATTTTTTTTATCATCACAATCGATGTTGTTTCTCTTTTTTTGTGTGAAAAATAACATATAAACAAAAAAACAATAAACTGCAAAGCACAGCACAACAATTTGTAGAACAGATCTCAGAGTTTGGTATGGGCCACAATTCCACAACTTTAGGTTTTTACTTGGAGCTGCTCTAAGATACTGGAGACTAAAAGAAATATAAATTTAAGATTTATATTTGTATGTTAAGCTCTACCTTCTCTGTATAACTCCACCACCACCTTTGATCTTTCTACTCCACTCCTTAGGGGTATTTGGGCTTTGGCCATTGTAACTTCTTCATGTTGGAAGGGGCTGTCAACAATATGGGGTAGGAAGATGGAACTATCTGATGTTCTGGAGAGTCTGGGCCCTCTAGGCTTCAGGACTTATCTAGTCCAGGGACCCATTTGGAGGTTGTAGGTTTCTGGAAAGTTATTCTAGTGCAAGAGACCTTTGTAGATTCTTATATATTGCCCTAGGTGTTCTTTGGAATTGGCTGAAATGGTTTTGGTTGGGATTTGGCAAGTTATGATAGGTGACAATATCTAACTGAAGCTTGCGTAAGACTGACCTCCCAGGTAGCCTCTCAAATCTACTTGAACTCTCTCAGCCACTGATACTTTATATGAGAAGTGTAACTAATAAAGATAGTATACTTTCTTTATATTAATAAAGATATTTCTTTATACTAATAAAGATAATATATTTCTTTGGGCCAGAAATTGTATCTTATATACAACATTGATTTTCCCATTACTCATGAGTGGAATGTGCTTGCATTTGTTGAGTTATTATCATGTGTCACTTACTTTGCCAAGTATTTTACAGATATCATTTCATTTAATCCTTAGGGGGAAAATAAAACATGAGTCAGGGCTTATTACCCCTATTTCACATAAGAGGAAAACTGATGTAGAAACACTAGCTAAAAGAACTTTTTCAAGGACTAAAATTTAGTGGACAGTAAAACAGGTAATTATATCAAGGCAGTCTCTCTCCAGACAGTGCTATTTCCACTGAATAGCATTGGCTGTACTTACTATCTGGACTACAATATGAGCTTAATAAACTCCTAAATATAAGAAAATTTGAAATATTTAGATATATCTATATATATATCAATGTGTGTGTGTGTGTATATGTGGTTGTATGTGTATATATGATTGAGAACATGTAAGCATGATTCTAAAAAAGACTTGCTTTCTGTCTTTGTAGATGTTTATAATTTTTAAAATGTTAATTATGATTGTCAACTTTCTAATTTATTTTTGTTGCAAGAGAAGAATGTACTCAGATAAGGACACTAACCTGTTCTCAGGGAACCATTTACACTCACCCCAGGCATCACCTAAGAATGGTTTGCAATGCCTGATTTAATACAGAGCCTGAAACACAGACACTAAATTTGGAAAACTTTTCTTAAATTTGAGGGTGGCCCCCCCAAAAAAAATTGAGGGTGGCCAATTAAATGGTTTTAACCATGAAATTGCATTTAAATGAATTTGAGAAATAATTCATAAGAATATTTTTCTCCAACAGATATTGCTGATTGATTATTCTTTATAAATAGGCAACAGGAAATGAACTTTGCAAAATGAAATGACTCTCTCAGATAGAATTATTGAAAAACTGTCAACATTTCTACCCATCCAAACCCCATATTCAAGCATGTTCAAGCATATCCATGGTTGATTTTAAAATTTGTTACATTTTTACAGGAAACTTTAAGTATTTCTGCAAATATGTTTTGTGCTATAAAGTAGGGGTATAAGAGACAGATTTAGTGGCCTAGTTCTAGGAGGAGAAATTAAGTAGAACATACATGGTGGGACTTCGGAGGATTTGATATGCAAGGCACAACTTAGTTTAATCAGATTGCATAGCAATGAATTCTTACAAACAAAAGGATATTCAAATCTATCAATCCAAGGGAAATGACTTCTCTGGAGAAAATTTCTTAAAGTCGGTTCACATGATCATGTACAGTCTCCTTTCAGAGTTAGAATGGCAGGTGTTAGAATTAGGTGCATTGCATACACGGGTGAGTAAAATAACACTCCCATTCTTTAGCAGACAATATCTGGGGGGATGTGATGAGAAAGTGTTCCAAATGACATATCTTCTCAAATTTAATAATAACAGTGACACAGATTATCTAGTACTTAGTAATAGCAATTTGATCTCTAGTATACTGTATTTTTCTTCAATAATAATATTGAACATATATATGTAATCACTTCATATTTACTGACAATCATTTGATAATGATATATTATATAATAGTGTTTACATTATTAAAAGGGGGGTCCCTCCTCCCTATTCCATTACCCATTATTTTAAGAATCTATTTATTACTTGAGTAATATGGAGGGATTAGATCCAAAGTGAACTAATTGAATTGCAAGTCACTTTGGAAGTTGGGCTTTCTGCCCAAGGAGAGATGAGAGCTTGAAAGTGGTATATCAAAGGACTGATTTTCAAGAAGCTAGAGAGGGGTGGGGATGGGTAAGTGATGTTTCAGTTCTCACTGATTTGAATTGCATTTCTTTTGTTGGCTTTGCTACTTTGAAGGCTTAAAAATCAGATTCAAGTAGAGATGCCTTCATGATTTTTCAACATTTATAATTATCCTCCTGTAGTTAGATGCCTTCCATTCAAAATAAATCCTTGCTAATACTCCCTTCACTGCTGCACTGATTTCCACCCTCATTTCACATAAAGTATTGATTCCACAGTTATCATTCAACACACATTTGTTAACTCTGAAGCAGTCTCTGTGCTGAAACTGGGGATACAGTGGTTGACACATCAAACAGAGGTCCTGTCCCTGGTAAACTCTCAGTTGGATGCAGGTTAGTCAAGTAAAGGGAGAATTGTAAGCCACATGCTAAAAGCTAAAGTATGGTGCACCAACATGAGAAAAAACAAAAGGCACATCTTACCCAGGCTTTGGGGATCAGTGGCTGTGGAGGGTTGCCAGGAAAGTTTCCAGGAAGAAATTATGTTTAATATAAACCCTTCTAGTTACTATCACCCTGCCTTCCTCTCAGCATGCCTCACTCCCAGAAATGAAATCCACCACACAATCACAAACAGTTACTCTTAGGTACGGAATGTCTATATATTTTTGCTTATTTTCAAGTGCTGGTTTATTGGCTCAATAGACCTTTTTTCCTTTCTTTCTTCTCTCTCTCCCTCTCTCTCTCTCTCTCCTTTTTTCTTTCTTCTCTTTCTCACTCTCCCCTTCTCTGTGTGTGTGTGTCTCTCTCTCTATCTTTCTCTCTCTATCTATTTATCCATCTATCCTTCTTTCTTTTCCTTTTTAAGTGAGAGACTATAGATAAAATATAAAGCTGTGGTCTGGAAACTGTTTTAGTAATGCTGCCATACAACTGTTCAAAGTAAAGGTATGCTCCAACTGACTCTATAGTGCAAACAGCACATTGAATGTGATTAAGGAAGGTGGGATGATCACATAAGAAGATGAGTTGTGTGTTTTAGAAATCTTTTATAATTCATCGATATCCATCTATCATCACTTCAATTGCTACTCTCTCCTCCTCAAGAAATAAGAAAACTGCTTAGCTGAAAAATAATGGCATAAAGGTAGAAATAATTTTACGAAATTATTTACGAAATAATTTTACTGATTGTTCTGATGCTCTCCGGGTGGTTTGTAGCAGTAGCTGATCCATAATTACTTGACACTGCATTACTCCATGTAAGAGGTAAAATATGACCATGAGGATAAATTGTTTTGTGGGCATGTTATCAGAATTTTAATTTATACCTCCATTATCAAAGTGAGTTTAGGTTGTAATTATATAAATCAAAGTGGAAAAGATTTCAAGAATAGTTTTCTGACAGTTGTCTTTTTTAAAAAAAATTTAAGCAATATATTTTTGGCCCATGCAAGGCCAGTACATCATTAGAATAATATTTGTGTGAGGCATTTCCACTGTAAAGCACTACCGACTGTTCTAAATTAATTTATTAAAATAGTGGCAGCTACCAGGAATCCACTGCATGCCATCCAAGTTTCTGGTTTTATTCCAGGAGATTGAAAATAATAATAATTATTCTGAAGCAAAGTGGAAGGTAAATCTCAACAGTAGGTGATTTTAAGGCTGTAAAGCTATTTTTTAATTATTATCCTCATAGGATAACTGTGGACATTTTGAGCAGACTTAGAACAGCTTGTCTTGACTTTTGCATGAGTGATTCTGTCACCAAAATTGATGTGCTCATGTGATCTTTACTCAGTGGTGAACATGAAGAAACAATAAGAATTATAATTTAGATAATTAAATTAAAAGTAACGCTTTGTGAATCTCTCTCTACATCATATTATGTGTTTGAATATTTGAAAATTCTAGGGTTGAAATGTCACACATATCTAGGGATAGTGTGCTTCGAACCTATACATTAAATTATATTTCCAAAAGATTTCCTATTATTATTTCCAATAAACATATTTTAAAAGAATGTTTCTGTCTGGTTTGACTATGGAGGATCAAAATACTAACTTCTTTAAAAAACACTAAACTTCAGGACATGGAGGTCTAATTCAGATGATGGTTGAATGCATCATACCTATCAATGAGTAACTATTTTAACAATTATTTTTTCTAAGTAAGATGAAACAAATGCAAAAATCAAGAAAAAGAAGAAACGTACATGAAGGAGCAACAGGTTCCTGACTTCTGCCTCTTGGTCTCCCCTTGCCTTCTGTATGGACCTCAGAACTATGACTTCACAGAACACAGTTTAGGACCAAATACTTTAGGTTTTGGTATATCCCAAAATACTTGGAATAAGCTTATAGCTCTTCTTCCCAATAAAGTAATTAATAGCCACATGTAGCTGTTTAAATTTAAATTTATTAAAACTAAATAAAATGTTAATTTTGGTACTACTGACCACATGTTAATTGCTTAATGGCCACATGTGGCAAGTGGCTACCGCAATGGGTGGCACAGATAAAGAATATTTCTGTAACACAAAGTTCTTAAGACAGCTCTTTGAGCTTTGCAAGGGCAGAGAACATCTTGAGAAAATGTCACAGATAAGTGGAGATTAAAGAGACACGGTGACTTATTACAATGTGATAGCCAGCTTGGATTTTGGAAAAGTAAAGATAATTAGTGAAAAAACTGGTTAAATCCAAATAAAGTCTGAGCACACCCAAATTTATCAAACTAAGTCCCTTCTTCAAAGATTAACTCATAAATTCAATGAAGATGTGTTTAGGGGTCAGGAATTCAGTCCTATTGCATTGTCTGATGGTCCTTCACTTCTAAATATGGGAGAAAGAAATTTTGCTTTCCCTAACCTAAAATCAGTGTGGAATATTCAAGAAAGGTAACTCATTAAAAGAGTTGATGTGTTCAGTATGTGTCGGAAAACTTTTAATTGTATATGTGTGGCGGTCTAGAGCTATTATATACACCAGAAAAGTCCATGTTCTTTCAATTCATTCCTGTGGGTGCAGACTTATTGTGGGTGGGACTTTTGAGTAGGTTATTTCAGTAGAGGTCTGCCCAGGGTGGTGGGTCTTAATCCTTTTATTGGAATCCTTTATGAGAATAAAAGCAGGAAAAGCCCGGAAAACTTAAAATGAAAATCCCCAGAGAGGCTAAGAGAGGACCCACAGGACACAAAGAGGAGGCCCTGGAATCAGAAGCTGAAAGCAACAAAACCCAGAAGCAAAGGACCAGCAGATCCGGCCATACACTTTCTCGTATGACAGAGATATCTTGGATACCAGCAGCCTTCAGAGGCTCTTGGATACTTCAGAGTTGAGGTACCATCCTGTTGATACCTTAACTGGGACATTTTCATGGCTTTAGAACTGTAAATTATAAGTGAATAAATCCCCATTGTAAAAGCAAATCCATTTCTGGTATATTGCATTCTAGCAGCTTTGGCAAACCAAAACAATATGTTTATAATCATTTTCTTATAAATGCATTCACATATTTAAAACAATTTCATCAGGATGTTTCTGATTTTCCCATTTTTTGCATGGGCAAGCATCAGGAATTGAACCCAGGTCTCCAGCACAGCATGCAAGAACTCTGCCACCGAGCCACCATTGCCTGCCCTCTGACTTTTTATTTACTAAAGATTTAATTATTTATTCCTTTAATTAATTAATTAAAAACACTTTTGAATATTTACACTTTGCTATAACACATTTATCATATCCTTCTTAAGCCTTACCAGAAACATCTTTGATGTTTATATCTCTATCAACATTCTCTAAGATGATAGATGCTTTCTTTATAGTCCAGAAACTTTCCCTATAGCCCAGGCTGGAGGTGTTCATGCTAGCATAAAATTCTCAAAAAACGTATTGGTCTCATAAACAATTGCCAAGTGATGACGCCAACAGACCAGTGGGTGCTGTACAGATCTTTCTTGGATAATTACATTTCATTTCTGGCTTCTGCTGAGATGATTGATTGAATCCATGAGTCACATACCTAATCTCTTTAGCAAATGGTTGTCTAGCCACAGCCTCAGGCCTGTTTCCAGAGCACACTATCTAGATAGGCTGAGAATTTTCCAAATCACCACGTGCTGGCTGCTTTGTCTATAACAATTCATTTACCAATGATATCTTTCCTCCTGCACCTTACTATAAGCAGCAAGGAGAAACCAGGCTGCACCTTCCACAATTCCCTTGAAAATTTCCTCAGATAAATAAACAAGTTTATAGCTTGGAAGATTTGCTTTCAACCTTCAGATAATATTTCACTACGTCATGAACAATATTATAACCTCACAAACTTAAATTCCATTTCTCTTTTCACATGCTATTCTTCCTCTTTTTTGCCATGTATTTTACTTCTACATGTGTTAAGACTCCACAAATCATTATTATTGCTTTGATTAAAGAGTCAACAATCATTTAGAGAAATTTAAACATACACACAAAAATGTCCTCTTGGTTTAATGACATATTTCTTGTTTTGGTGCTCTTTGTTCCTTCCTGCTTACTCACTTCTTGGGATTGAGACTTATTTCTGATATCATATCCATCCCTTAAGCACAGATAGTTTCTTTAATAATTTTTGGTAGTGCAAGAGAAAGCCAAGTTTTACGTATCGTTCTGCAAAGGTCTTTATTTTACCTTCCATTTTGAGGTATATTTCCATTACCTATAGATTTTGAGATTGTCACGCTATTTTTATTTATTGTCAGCACTTTAACAATGTTATTCCGTTGTCTTCTGGTCCATATTTTTCCCCACTGGTAAGATGTCATCTGCCATTATTATCAACATTTCACTATTGAAATGTGTCAGCTTTGTCTTCTCACAGATTTTAAGATTTTATCTTTGTATTTTAGCATTTTATGAATGAGGTGATTAAATGTTTTCATCTTTGTATTTATCATGTATTATTGCTGAGTTTCTTTTTTCCATGATGTGCTGGTTTAAAACTGTTGTGTACCCCAGAAAAGCTATGTTCTTCAATCCTCATTCAATATTGTTGGGTAGGATCTTTTTCATTAAGTTGTTTCCATGGAGATGTGACCCACCCAATGGTGGGTAGGACCTGTTGATTAGGTGGATTTCATGGATATGGTTCTTCACCCATTCAAGGTGGGAGAGCATACTGGAGCCCTTTAAGAGGGAACCCTTTTGGAAAGAGCAATAGAACCTACACAGCCAGAGTCCTTTGGAGATGAAGAAAGAAAGGCCTCCTGGTGATGCCTTTTCAGATAAGAGACCTGAAGAGAGCTAGCAGAAGTTGCCATGCGCCTTCTCAGCTGACAGACGTCTTCCAGACCCATCAACCTTTCCTGAGGAATGATATCGCTCTCTGGATGCCTTAGTTTGGACATTTTTATAGTCTTAGAACTGTAAACTTGCCACTTAATAAATCCCTTTTAAAAGCCATTCTATTTCTGATATATTGCATTCGGGCAGCTTTAGCAAACCAAAACATATGAATTGATATTTTTCATCAGTTTTTGAAACTTTGTATTTTATATTTTCAAGTATTTCTTCTGTACCCTCTTCTTTTCCCTCTCTTCAGGAGTTTCATATTTGCTAGATAGATTGATCGTGTTCTACAAGATCTGGAAATTTTTTTTTCCTATTTATAGTTTGAATATTTTTTATTCACTTATCTAGAAGTTCACTGTTTGTGATGCACTAGACTTTAAGGTCTCCCCATGATCTCTTTCTCCTGAAATGCAAACCTTTGTGCAATTCCGTTCTCTTGAATATGGGTGGGACCTGCGATTTGCTTCTATATAGTATAGTACTATGGTGCTGTTATGATTAGAGTGGAAGCAGTAGGCACTTAGGACATGCAATATCTTAATAAGAAGAATAGATGCAGTACGGGAATTTGAATGCTAGCATATCTGATGCCAAAATTTTGCTCTTTGTAGCATCATAAGTTGCACTCCTAATTTCTCAAATTTCTCAAAAAACAAAAGGTGTATGTGTGGTGGGGGGTTATTAAGCTTGCCCTATACAGAGCATTTGAAAAATAGTAGATTGTCTATTTCTG